>CATIWF010231642.1:0-10302 GCA_949630135.1 Balakata baccata
AGAGATTAAATGTAATCTTTACACCCTTGCTTTGGCAATGTTCGTTTTTGCTCTTTCACCCATTTGTTTTGCCAAAAGAATATGGTACATTATACAACATGTATGATGTCTAGAAAAAATATATTCTGGAGTATCATTGCAAATTCACTTATTGCTTTTCTCGTTGCTTTGATTGTGATAAGGTGTAGAAATGGTCTCCCAGTACATTTTGCTCATCATCATCTAAAAGCTGCTGAGTGACAAGCTGCTATAAAGTGCTTTGAGACGATCTGGTGTGTGCTCGTGGGGTCCTTACATGCTTTGCTACTTTGCAGGGAACTTTTAGATTCAATGCAAGCAGGGATCTTGGAACCAGAAGTTGCATTACTGAATGCCTCACTTGTATGCTTCCTTGTGATCATAATTTACTGAACCTCATATCTTCTACTCCTTCATATTATGTCAGCCTTGTGACGCTTTGATGAGGTCATTCTGATGTAGTTCCTGTGATCTACTGTGGCAGATACCTGATGTGTTCCCTGTTCTAGCTGCTGCACATAAGACACTTCTAGCCAAGGCTCGGGATTCATTGACTACAAGAACACTTCATTCTGAACTGGTTTATAATTATTCAGGATCCAAACATGTAGCCAGCTTTGACTATCTTACATGTGTGCTGATCTATTCATTTTGTATTACACCATCTTACAGTCAATACTTTGATCGCGTTACTTATTCTAGATTACAGAATCCCTGAAAAGATGCGGAATCTCTGAAAGCTCTACATACATCCTGGCAGCTCGTTTCAATGCTTCTTTAGATGAGGTGAGATTTTTGCATACGTGATGTAACATCAGTCATACTGCATTAGTAATTCAAAGATGTCGGCTTATTTGGTTAAAATGATGTTATGCTACTCTATTAGATGAAAGCTGTAGAGAAAGTTATCAATGGAAAAGTAATTGATTTGGAGGAGTTGAAAAGGAGAGCAAACCAAGCTCAAATACAGAAGGTTAGTTGTGTGCAGCCATCTTTTTCATTATAGAGTTTCTATATATTGATGTAGCTTCTAGCTATTGACTATCAAATTCGAAAATTTTCAGCACTACAAAATTTCTGGCCTGGAAGCTGGGATATCCTCTCTTGCGGATGCCATTACATGCCGTATAGCAGCCCGCGATGCTTTATGAGAAGGAGCATTAATCATCTGGCTGTATTGTCTTATTGATTTTGTAGTAGACTTGCTGAATGGCAGATAAGACTTCTAAGTATACTTGAACAATTTTTGTCAGACGAATCTCTGTGCAAATTCCTGATTTTAGAAAGGCTCCCATTCTTGATTGCAGAGTGTAAACTCAAGACATCTTAACAGAGAGTCTATTTATGTACAGCTGTTAAGTGATTAATGAATTACTTAGAGCATCATTAACGGCTTGCAAGTGGGATTGTAAAATACCATGTGGCAATTGCACGAGTGTGTTGGTAACTTTCAATTTTGAAAGCTTGCAAATGTTGAAAGAAGAGAATAAAAAAATTTATATGAGTCCCATTTTTATTATTTTATAATAATTATAATTATTAATAATGAATATAATATATTAAAATATTAATCGGGTTCTGTAAATTGAAATTGATGTGAATTATATGGATAAAATGTATTTGAAAATATAGTTGAAGTTTGCTGATGTGGTAGTGGGATCACTATTTGAAATTGTCATTCAATTTCCTAGATGATGATACTCTTAGGGCCTGTTTAATATTGTGTTTGAGAAAAATATTTTTTGAAAGAAAAAAATTTGTATTTTTTAACTTTTTTGAGTTTTAAAAATTGCTTTTAGATGGAAATATATGAATGAATTAAAAAATAATTTATAAAAAATTAAAAGAATCAATCAATTAAATAAAAAAAATTTCAAAATATATTTTTGGATACTCAACAACAACTCTAAGAACCCTCATATGTATTGTGAATACAAATTTTCTATTCGGTAATTTTCACAATCCTAATAAATTTTTTTAATAAAGAGTTTGATAGAAAAATCGAATTAGAGATTTCAAAGTCCTAATTATTAGATCAGTACTATTAAAATATAGCAAAATATTGCAATAAAATATCAATATTTCTCACTAAAAATTGAAAAATGAAATACTTATTTAGATTTGATTCATAATAAATCAATTCAATGACAAAATGTTATATGGGTGAACAAGGAATTTATTAAAAAAAAGTTTAAATTTAAACAAAATAGAAACATTGAAATTACTTTTAGGTTCTCAATCCAATAAGAAATTGCTACCTAAGGTGGGGAATATAATATGAAAATTTTGGAAATAAATCTTAGCTGCTAAAGCATCTAAATCCAAGATACTTCCTTAGTGTATTTCCATCTGATTGGTATGTTGCTGCAATTTCTTTTACCTCCATACATTCTTTATCTCTTCTTGCTTCAATCACCGATTTCATCTCTTCTGCAGCCTTGTGGATCTCTTCCATTCTGTTCTTTGTTTTCTCCACATATTCAGCCGTCTCCTGTTCCACTTTTTCCTATCATACACAATAATGCTAAGACATTTATTATTGAAACGACATGATCTATAAAGCAAAACGCAATTAGATTAGTAATTACTTCAGACATCTTCATCTGTGCCTCCATATATGCTCTCTGGCTTGTCTCCCATGATCCCACTATGGACAGCTTTCTGTGAGCCCTGTATGGCAATGTCATTTTTCAATTTATTAGTAAACTCAAAAGTCAGCAGCAGAAATTATTAGATAGATTTAATCTACACTAATCCAATCATACACGTTATATATAATGTTAATTCATTAATTGTTATATTCATATCAAATTAATTAATGTGAGTAAAAAACAATTACATATGTATTATATTAGTTTATAAAATAGACGTAATTTATCTAAAAATTTCTGTAGTAAATGAAGTATAGTTTCTTACTTGTACTCCAACTTAGCCTTCACAATGTCTTCCCATGCTTTAATGGAAGTGCATCTTCTCATACTTCTGTCTGTTGATTCCTCCTCCATAATATAATCTTTAAGTAAAGTTTTTTTGAAAAGAGCAATGCTAGCTAATTAAAATATGCATATATATAGATTTTGATGTTGTAGATGTAATTTAACAATATTGGGTGGTGTTTGTTTTGGCTCAACGATGAAAATTAATGAGAATTCACCATTCAAAAGTCATCAAGAATAGAGTATTCCTTTAACAATTTATAGAAGATAACAGCATTGAAACTTGAGTCGATTAAGAATTGTTCAGTAGTTGACTTTCTTCTTAGACTTTACTAAAATTAATTAATCTGACATCATCAAACCCCAAACAGTAATAATTTCTTATACTATTTAATTACAAGAAAAATTCTTCGACCACGAGTTAAGTAACGATGGCGCACAAATTGTTAGGAAAAAAAAGAAAAAAAAAATCTGTTGGTTTCAACCGTATATTCAGTAATTTAAATTAGAACTGACAATTTATGACATGACACGATAAAATAATACAAAACGATACGAAAATAGATAAATATGAATTTGAACTTAACAGACATGAATTATAATCGTGTCAATACGATTAAGATATAGAAAAAACAGTATCATATGTAGAAGAAACTGGAAAAATGAATTTGGATTTCAAGAAGATTCTTCGATTCCATATGAGCTATTTATAGCTAATAGTGTAACTAACTAACTGCTTGTGTAACTAATTAATAACAGCCTTCTAATAGCTAAGTCTTAAGTAAACAACTGTGACAATATGACTGTGAAAGCTGAGTTTTACAACTCCTTAGTGAGTGATAAGCTACTGTGATAGAAAGAGGAGATGTAAGCCTGCAGCTGTGGTGTACAAAATAATTTGCTCCGAACGAAATTTTACTTGCTTAACCTGTTAAAATACGATTAACAATATATAAAAGATATAATTATTTTAAAGTCATGTTATATAAAATATTTAAATATATATTATAATATTATATAAATATTTAAATATAATAAATTTATAATATATTATGTTAAAATTAATTGTATTAGTATATTTTATATATAAATAAATATTGTATAGCTATTATTTTTATAATTATATTAATATCTGTATATAATTGTGTCTCAAATTGTGTATGTATACACACGTATAAACATGTTTAGTTGACTGTATCATATAATTTCGTGTTATATAACGGTAACATAAGACACAATACAATTAAAGTGACATGATACAAGATAGGACACTACATGAAATAAAATACAATGCAAAATAAGACACGATACAATACGAATTATTAATTTTAATATGAATATAATAGTGTTGGGTAGGCCTAATAGAGATAAAGCACTCATACTCTATATTTAAATCTCGAACTCGCAATTTCTTTAAAAGAAAAGAGACCTCTAATCGCTTGAGGGTTCTCCTTTTCTACTTTAAAGTTTGCTGAAATATATCCTTGCGGATTAGATTGTGGCAAGGAAATTTCTTACATTGACTTAAAAGGAGTGTATTCAACTAGAATTTTAGAAGATTTTAATAGATTTAAAAGTCAAGTGGTATTTAATTAGAATTTATAAAAACTCTATAAAAATTAGAAAATATTCAATTAAAATTTTTAATAACTTAAAAAAAATCTATAAAAATAAGGTGATATTCAATTAAAGTTTTTAAAAACTCCATAAAAATAAAGAAGTATTCAAAAAGTCACTAACTTTTATAAATATAAGATTTTTAAAGACTTTTTATGTAATTCTATATATACAAAATTCTTGCAAAAGTCTTTCACTTTCTTATAAGATTTCAACAGACTTTTTCATAAAAATATATGAAAATCATTGACAAATTTATAAGTTCCGCAAAATTATTAAAAATCTATAGACTCTGCAAAAGTTATTAACTTAAAAAAAGTCTATAAATATCTTTTAAAATTCTAATTGAATACACCCTAGTAGTTTATAAATCAAAGTTAATGATAACATTTTATAAAATATTTTGAAATTCTGTTATTTATTCATTTGATTCATACATTGCTCAAAAAACTCCACGCTTATTAGGCTAATTAAGACTATATATACTTGTTTATAGATTGAATTAAAATAAACTATTATGTAAAATTTAATACTAATTCTTATTAAAAATTGAAAAAAAAATAATGAGGGATTTTTCAGAGTTGGGAAAAAGAAAAGTCACATCACAATATAAGTAACTTAATCTGAAAGTAAGAATTATAAACCAAATTTAGATAACAGATCGAAATACTATAAAAAAAATTCATGATGAGCTAAAGTGACAACTCAATTCATAATTGCAAGCTGAAAGCATATGTTTTTAATTAGTCAGCTAAATTAATACGCTACTTGATTCTGTGCCCTAAATCCTTATTTGTCATGGCCAACAAATCTTTGCCAAACCAAAACAAACCTCTCAATTATTTTTTTGTTCAAGGAATCCGACAATATAATTAAATTCAAATTCTCACAATTCTGGTAATCAAATCTTATAATTAATAAATTAAAACTTATATATGGGTTTAATTTAAAATTTAAAAAAATCAATAAGATTCGTCAAATCCTTAATCCTCCAATCAAATGATTCTAGTTTCGTCATTATTCAACGTCTCATAGATATAGTTATGAAACCAGTACCATTAAATTAAAATTTGATGTGCTCTAGGGATGACAATTTAACTCGAATCCGTGGGTTCCTACCTAGTACTGATCCGAATGAAGCATATTTTTTTACTGAATCAGGCGGGTTATGGGAAAATCCGAGATAATATTTAGTGGGGATGGAGTGGAGACAGTATTTATATACCCCGCCCCATGCCCTGCCCCGATATATATATATATAACTATGTATAAACTATTACTTATATATAATATATAAATTGTTGTTAGATGTTATAAATGGTGTTTATATGATATAATTGATTAAATTAATGCATATAATGATGGCAATAATCATTTTAGATTAATAGTGAATATTTTAATGACTATAATTTCAATAGGATATATGATTGCAACCGTATGGAGATATTGTTACATTCTATCTTTTTGAATTATTTTGATTTTAAAAATAATATAGACAATCAGTTTAAATTTTTAAATACAGTGGTTATAATATAGTTTGGTGTTTTTTTTATATAATGGATATTCACTTTGCTAGTTATTTATAAATTGATTAATATTGTCATTTTCATTAGTCAAGTATGAATTATGGAACATTTAAAATTAAAATATTGAATCTTTTATAATTTTTTGCTCTTATTTTATATTTATTTTGATGTGAATTAGATTAATAATTGAAATAAATATATCAAATATAATTAAGTTAAAAAATATAGCAGGGATACCTGATCCCGTTTGGGGCGGGGATGATGATTAATATTATTTCTCCGTAGGAGTATCGGGCGGAGATGTAGATGGAAAAATAAATTTACAGACTGAAAAAGTGAAATCCGATCCCAATCCGCCCCGTTGCCACTCCTAATATACTCATAAAAGGCAATATCTACTTAATCAACAGGCGTGGATGATTATAAAAATGTATATATTTTTTGGGTGTAAAACTATATATGTCATTAGTTTATATATTAATGGATTGAGACTAATATATAATCTTGTAGGGTAGGATCCTTAAGGGATACAAAATACTATCTCAAAAATTTTAAAATAACTGCATACACATAATTCAAATTCAAGACATTTAGTTAAGCTGAAAAAGTTTAGAACTAATTCATTCACATTCTCTTGGGTGAAAATGTATGTATTATATATACCGGATTTTCGAGAAATTTGACAATCTGAAACGCTGAATATGTAATAGTTGAGAGCATTGCAAATCCCAGGATAAATAACGAATTATACTTCAGCAAAAATATTAATGAGCAAGTCATACTGTATTTCCCATGATGTTATTAGCCCATTGTTTCAAAATACCTTGAGCTTTTCATCTCTCTAGTTACTATATCTTGAAATTAGTTTTGAATTTTTTTTGTTTTGTTATTTAAAGAATTAATTTGAGATATTAATTGATTCTGTATTATGAAAGTTTTGTCGGTGATTATGCACACTATGATGGAAAAGATTAATAAAGCATCCAACCACAGAAAGCTTTCTGACTAATTAGAAAGAGTGTACAGTGCGTAGTAGAGCTTGACCCAGATCATGCTGTTGCTCAGTAAGTATTATAGTCGGAGAAACACATTTAATTTATTTAATACTTTCTCCATTTCGTTCATTCCGCCGTTTAAGGTCTTTTTACAAAGATTAAAAATATCATTTAATATATATAATTATAAGTATAAAATGACTATTACTGTATTTTAAAAAAACTAAAAGTAATTAATAGATAACTTTTATTAATTAAAAAAATTTATTTCAGAAACCAAGATAGAGATAGAGTTGGAAAGAAATAATTTATTTTTTATTGGTGATTTAAATGTCAAATGGATAAATTTTATTTTATTACACGACAGATAGAACGGAGAGAGTAATATTACTGTGACTGTTTCCAATGGTGGATCCACATTCAATTGAGGGAGCTATAACTCTTCTTTAAATTCTTAAAATATATGTAATAGTATATAAATTTCTAATATTGTTTAAAATTTGTCTTACGTAAAGATGTTAGAAGCTTATTTTTACATCAAATATTAGATTTTTTTATTCTTTGGCCTCTTGTTTAGACTTTTAACTCTTTATTTCCTAATTAACAAGTCTCATTCCGCCACTGACTGCTTCAGTTTTACAAGAACGCAATGGATGCCACATTAATCAAATTTGTCGGCTAATTAATTATTAATCAAACTTTACAAACAAAATTAATGATGGATCATCGGATATTCAAATTTGCTTTTCCCAAATTTTTTGTTTCATTTAAGGAATGCGAATTGGAAATTGTAGGACGGATTTGGAGTGATTCAAATGGCAGCTGGTGATTCAGGGATATTGGAATTATTTACAAAGAGAGAAGAAAGCAAATAACTAATTAATATTAATTACATTTGACTTCACAAAAAACAAAATGCAAAAAATTCAAAAAGAAGCATCAAAACTACACTAAAATAATTGAAAGAAGTAAAGCTTAAACTTTCAATTTATTTACTCAAAAAACTTTCAATTTATAACGGTTATTTGTTTGTTTGTTTTTTCCCCCTATGAACAAGAACTTAAATTCTTGTTGATGGAACTTTTTCCCGAAACCAAGATAGAAGACCAAGATTCTTAAAATCATAATCAGAAGTTACTAATGGGAAAGAACTGAACTAATAAAACAAAACAACTAATTAAAAAAAAAAAAAAACAAAACCAAAGGGTGCACACTTCAAGTCTTTAACACAAATGTCTGATTCTGAAAAAAAAAAAAAGAAAAAAAAATTAATTCCAATTTCTTCACATGCACATGATTCTCCAATGCCTTCCACGCCATGAAATCAGTCAAAAAATACTTAATTAGAAAACCGATTCCTAAAACTAGAGAATTTGTGTGTTCTTTCTGTTGCTTCTTGGAAGAAAAACATGGGCACCACCTTGGCCTCCTTTTCACGCCCATTGTGTATATATATATATATATAAATTCTTGCCTCTCAACTATATTTATTCTCTAAAGTTTTTGCTTTTCTCATAAACTTCTTCATCCTTTCATTTTTCTTTCAGCCGCATTGCGTAACATTTAAGCTCTAAGTCAATAAAAAGAAAGATGGATGTTTTTATTCCGGAGGATTATGTTATACAGCGGAGAGTGGAAAAAAGGGCGGCTGCGGTTGCCGGAAAAGGACCGGAGGAGTCGAAAAAGAGAAGTAAAGAGGAGAGTAAGGTCGTCCGGTCAACACCTTTTAGGGTGGAAAATGAGTTGTTGCCCAGTAATGGGCTTACTGAAAATTTAGTCTTTAGTTGTTTCTCTGCATAATTACAAATTACATTTTATTGTTTTGATTAATTACAGTACTTTGATTTAGATTATGTAAACAGTAATCCATAGTATTAGCATCAGTCTATATGAGTATTGTTTTACTGCACTGTGATTATAACTATATATGTGAGTATAAAATATAAAATATATATGAGTTTTGTACAGTATTATGATTAAAATTTTCACATTTTGCAAATCTGTTTTCTCCTTAAAGAAAATTAAAGGAAATCTATTGAAAAAGATTCATTCCAAAAGAAAATAATTTTGCAATTTGAATTTCTTTTTTTTTTTTTTTGGGTTGAGAACGAGACAATTAAATAGGTTAGGGACTAGATTTTAGATAAGTACATGTCACAAATCCTGCGGCCAACGGTACATAATTCCACAAATAGCAAATCAAAACATTTTCTTTTAAGAAATTAATTAATTAATAAGAATGCAAATAAATCACATAGTGAGGAAGACAAACATGGTAGTTAAGAACGTGCGGTGACTTAAACTTGATCCGTCAAAAGCTTGTCTGCTCTTCATGATTATTTATCATCGCTGGCATCTACAACTATATATAAAGATATATATAGTGTTCCTGTAACAAGACAAGTCAATTAGTACATAACGTAAGATGGTGGGTTTCATCATGCGACCAAATTGTGTCCCTCTTTGAAATGATGGAAGGGAGAAGGTGAGTGTACATACATTATATAAAGGGTTGTAACAATGTAGTATCTGAAATATTATTTGTAATATAAAAATATTCAAATTATATAAATTATAATACCTTAATATTTCAAAAATTATTTGTAACATAAAACTATTTCAATATTTATTTTTATTTTATAAGTAAATAGTACTTCCGTCTTTAATTATTAGTTTTTCTAATATAAGTGTAATATGAAATATCTACATCAGATAAATTTTAATAAAAATAAAATTAGTTATAATATTCACATCAGATAAATTTCAATTTTACTGACTGAGTATTACAACTAATTTTATTTTTATTAAAATTTATCTGATGTTTTTATGTCATACTTTTGTTAGAGAGACTAAGGAGTATTTGAGAGTGTTGTTGAATGTTCAAAATGTAGATTTTGAATTTTCTGATTTAATTGACTAATTTTTTTAATTATTTATGAATTTTTTTTTTCAAATATGCTTTTGGAAAAAACATCTATTTATTTGTGTCTACCAAAAATAGTTTTCAAAACTTAAAAAAGTTAAAAATACAAATTTTTTTCTGAAAAGCGTTTTTTCCAACTACAATGCTAAACGAGCCCTAATAGCTAAAGACATAAGTACTATTTAGTTACAAAATAAAAGTTGGAGTACTTTTATGTTACAAATAATTTTTGAAGTACTGAATTGTTACAATTTACATAGTTAGGGTACCTTTGTGTTACAAATAAT
>CATIWF010231684.1:0-23364 GCA_949630135.1 Balakata baccata
GTGGCAATCATAGGGCCTGTAACATCAATGCAAGCAACTTTTGTAATTAATGTTGGAGAAAAAGCTCAGGTACCCATTATATCATTTTCTGCATCAAGTCCTTCTCTTGCTTCCATGAGTCCATACTTCTTTCAAGCTACACCAACCGACTCTGCTCAAGTGACTGCCATTAGTGCCATTGTTCAATACTTCGGGTGGAGAGAAGCAGTTCCTGTATTCGTTGACAACGAATATGGAATCGGAATCATTCCTTATTTAATTGATGCCTTACAGGCAGTTGACACCCGTGTCACCTACCGAAGCGCCATTTCTCCTATAGCTACCCATAATCAAATTGTTGAAGAACTTCAAAAGTTGAAGACAATGCGAACTAGAGTTTTCATTTTGCACATGTGTCCCTCTCTTGGCACTCGTCTTCTTACCATTGCTAATGAAATGGGAATGATAGGGGAAGGCTATGTTTGGATCCTCACAGATGGGATGACTAATTTCTTGAAGTCATTTGATGCTTCGGTTATTGATTCCATGCAAGGAGTGTTGGGTGTTAAACCTTATGTTCTAGGTACAAAAGAGATTGAAAATTTTCATGTTAGGTGGAAAAGAAAATTCTATCTGGATTATCCTGACATAGATGATGCTGTTCTGAATATTTATGGGCTGTGGGCTTATGATACCTCTGTGGCATTGGCAATGGCAATTGAGCAAGTGGCTAGGACCAGTGTAACCTTTGGCTTCAACATGGAAAGTTATTCAGGCGACAATTCAATTGATCTTGATACTCTTGGGGTCTCCACAAATGGTGGAAATCTTCACCAAGCATTATCTAACACTAACTTTGAAGGCCTAACAGGAGATTTCTTCTTTGTTAAGAGACAACTACAACCATCAGCATTTCGGGTAGTTAATGTGATAGGTAATGGAGCAAGAACTGTAGGATTTTGGACACAAGAAAAAGGACTTGACAAAATATTGAAATCATCAACAACAAAGATAAGTGACAATTCTTCTTCTAGTGCCAATCTTGCACCTATCATATGGCCAGGCGATTCGACTTCTGTTCCTAAGGGCTGGCAGATTCCAACAAATGGCAAGAAATTGCGAATTGGAGTGCCAATAAAAGAAGGTTTCACTCAATTTGTAAATGTGACTAAAGTTCCAGGCACAAACACCACAAGAGTGGAAGGATACAGTATAGATCTTTTTGATGCTGCAGTGGCAGAATTGCCATATGCGGTGACTTATGAGTACATACCCTTTGCAAATCCTGACGGCAAGAGTGCTGGAACATATAATGATCTGGTCGATCAAGTCTATCTAAGGGTAATTAAATTATTTTGTTTTTTCAATACTAATCAAACTTTAATCCCTTTAATTTATGCCAATTTCATTTGCCATCTTAATTTTATGACATTATTAATTTCCACTTTTTCTAGCTACAAACAGAACTTTGATGCTGTAGTGGGAGATATATCTATCGTAGCCAACAGGTCCTTATACGTAGACTATACTTTGCCATATATTGGAGGTGGCACAATATCAATGATCGTTCCAACCAAAGATGATGATGAGAGCAAAAAAGCTTGGATTTTCTTGAAGCCACTCACATGGGATCTTTGGATCATTAGCTTATGCTTCTTTGTTTTCATTGGATTTGTAGTTTGGGTTATTGAGCACAGAATCAATGAAAATTTTCAGGGATCTCCTTCCCAACAAGTTGGCACTAGCTGCTGGTTCTCCTTCTCAACCATGGTTTTTTCTCATCGTACGTACGCAATTTCTTCTTCACCTTTAGAATTTATCTATAAACATGATATCGTCTTCCTTAATTAAATAACTGTTCGCTATAAATGCAGAGGAGAGATTGGTGAGCAACTTGAGTAGAACGGTGATAGTCATATGGTGTTTCGTAGCACTAGTTCTGACTCAAAGTTACACTGCCAGTTTATCCTGTTTTTTAACCGTTGAACAGCTCCAGCCCACAGTTACCACCATAGAAGAGCTACTTGACAAGGGGGAAAATGTTGGGTATCAAAAAGGTGCTTTTGTTCTTGGAATATTGAAAACTTTAGGTTTCAAAGAGTCCCAGCTCGTACCTTACAAATCTGCAGAAGAATGCCATGAACTTCTTTCCAAAGGGAGTAAAAATGGAGGAATAGCTGTGGCTTTTGATCAATCACCATCTACAATGCTGATTATGGCACAGAATTGCTCCAAATATACCCTGGTCGAACCTACATCAACGTTGCAAACCCAGTATAGGAACAACATATCAAACATTCAAGAATTTAAAACAGATGGGCGTGGATTTGTGGGTTTGCCTTATTTTTCTCATATTATCTTAATTGTGCTAGGAGGAGTCAAATTTCTGATGTGGGTTTGTTTTGTGATGTGAATTTCAGGTATTTCCTAAGGGTTCTTCACTGGCAGCTGATTTATCCAGGGCAATATTAAAAGTGAAAGAGGGGGATAAAATTAAGAAGATAGAGGACAAGTGGTTTGGCACAGGAAAACAAAGGAGTTGTCCAGATGGGAAAAACTCTGTTTCTCCTAATACACTGGGTCTCAGAAGTTTCAATGGCCTGTTCTTGATTGCTGGAGCGGCTTCCTTTCTGGCTCTCTTGATCTATCTATATTGTCATGTTTGTTTATCAGCATAGTGGAACCTTGATGCCTTCTCAATCTCAGGCTTCGTTTTCTAATAGGATTCTTGATTTGTTTAAGAATCTTCTTTATCCAAAAAAGAATTGAATTCCATACTTGGAAATAATTTTTCAAGGAGTGAAATCACCCAACAGAGAGAAATTGCCTCTCAGTATTTTCAAGGAGTGTAAAATCATTGTAACCTAAAATTCGTAACAAATTGTAACCCAAAGCCTCAACAAATCCAATCCTTTCCTAAATCTGTAACAGATTGTAACCTACAGCAAAATTATGAGATATAGTGATTGAGGAAAACAAGATGAGACTATGAAAGCAGATGATATGGACTTCAATTTATGTGAGAGCGGTTCGATGAAGAGAGAGCGAAACGGAAGTTGATTTATTTATGTTTGAAAATCAAAACTACTTTTATTTTAAAAATAACGGTAACTTGATAAATTTGAAACACAATATCTCGAGAAGTACTTTAAAATTATTAAATTATTTGCTTATCAAATTTCAGTTTTTTTCCCTTTGGATCACTGATGTTGTTACAATCTTACAATTTTCGATTTGGTTCATCCAATTTGTATTGATTTATATGTAAAATTAGTTGAATCTTAACACGTATTTAAATTTATGTTGAATCGTGACAATTCACAATTTGAATAATCCGATTCGTATTAATTTACATAAAAACGAGTTAAATCTTAGCAATGTGGAGTGTAAAGCCCAATAATAATAATAATAATAATAATAATAATTTAGCAAGTAGTAAAGAGATAAGTTATAAAGTGAATTCTCTACAATCTTACAATTTTCGATTTGATTCATCCAATTTGTATCGATTTACATATAAAATTAGTTGAATCTTAACACGCATTTAAATTTATGTTGAATCATGGCGATTCACAATTCGAATAATCCGATTCGTATTGATTCACATAAAAACGAATCAAATCTTAGCAATGTGGAGTCTAATAATAATAATAATAATAATTTAGCAAGTAGAAAAGATATAAGTTGTAAAGTGAATTCTCAAAAATATTTTTACTAATAAAAATAAACTTTACTATTACAGCTTAATAATAAATTCACTGCAATTCATCACTCACTCTTTTTGCTCTACTATTCACCACTTTGCTCTCTCGACCTTACTATCACTCAAATTGCTCTTGCTTGATTACTTTGCTGTGTCAACAATGCCTGCCAAAGTGCCTATTTATAAATATGGAAGAGCCAAAACAAATGGAGAAATGAAAGCTATGTAATATCATCTTACCTCATCCTAGAATAGTAGGTAAGTGGACATTACTCGCTTAACTGTCTTTATTAGCAAGTCATGTAACACCATCTTACCTCATCCTAGAATAGCAAGGTAAATGAATATTATCCGTTTAACTGCCTTCATTAGCCATCCTAATTTGAATTACTTGTATAAATATTTTTTTTTCTATTTATTATTATTCTTACCACTGATATTTTTTTTCTTATAATTATATTTAGAGTTGACAATTTGTATCGTGTCATGTATAAACATATCGTGTCGCTATTCGTGTCATTTAAATGTGTCGTTTTCGTGTTCATGCAATCATTTAACTATTTATATTTAAACGTATATACATATTGTTTAAACGATAACGTATCGTTTTGTGTCATATAATCGTTTAAACGTATTATTTCGTGTTGTATAATCGCTTAAACATGTTATTTCATGTTTATTTTAAAAATTAATTAAAACAACTTTTAATTAATTATTGGAGACTTTCAGAGATTTAAACATATTCTCAATATATCTAAATAATTTTTCCATAATCAAATTATAAGAAAAATATGAACAGTCCCAACGATTAAGCCAAACAACATCACATGTTCATCAACAATGCAATTTTCAGCAATTTTGTAATAAATTCGAAATTAATTATTTAAATCATATTCAAACCATTTTTTAATCAATATAATCATTCTCAATCATCTTATGATCAGATCATAGAAAGAAAAATATGTAAAAAAAATGTTACAAAACAAAAGATCCAAAATCATCAAAATTATATAATCTAATTGCACCATAAATTAAAATTAATCTTAATGAACACAAGGGGCTCTGATTTCCAATATAAATAACTTTTAGCTATTCGCTTACCGAATTACTGATATGGATAGTGATGTGGCACTACAGTTTTTTTAATTTGCTAACGTGGCATATACATGGATGATGACGTGACATTGCATATCATCATTCTTGTGTTATGTCATCAGCAATCCGGTGAAAAAATTATCGTAAGTAATTTTTATAGGAAAAATACAAAGTTAAGTGATTTTTATGTTAAAAAAATTATTTTTGTATAAATTATCAAAAGACTATGGATGAAATTAATCGGTAGAAAAAGTATATATACAAAATGTATATTTATATATGTGATTACAAAATTTATGTATCAAGTTTGCATCTTGAGACTCTCCCTTCCTATCTCTTTTGTTTGTAAAGATAAATTGGATACACAATTTACACAAAATTATAAAAATTTATCTTATGGAGCTCTTTATGTTAGCTATCCTTGTGTTCCAGCAGTTGGGCTACTTATTGGACTGGTGAAACACATGATAATGGGTGTTAATTCTAACACGGACTTATCTCTTGAGATGTTTGCCTGCTCGGGTTCGGAGGAACATCTGTTGGTAAATTTACGCGGGCTGTGTAGCTGGGTGCATTTGTTGCATGCTCGCCATCACTAACATCAACACCTCTTCCTCCATGGCTTCTAATTGTGTACGATTTTGGGTCCCTTTGGTTGAAGATTCTTAACAAATGAAGGAATCTACTCAGTGCTGAAGTTTCTGAATCGGAGGGCTTCAACACTTCCTTTTGTGCATAAACGAACATGGCGATGTAGATCAAGAGAGCTGAAAATGAAACTATTCCGGCAATTAAGAATAGACCCCAGAAACTATCAAGACCGAGAATACTTGAAGACAAAGAGTTGCCACTGTCAGAACATCTGCTTTCTTGGCTGATCCATGCATCCTCTATTCGCTTCATTCCAACATTTTGTGTCACCTTTAAAATCGCCCTTGATATGTCAGCTACTAGAGGAGAACCCCTAGGAAAAACCTGAAAAAAAAAAAATCAATTAAATTCTTGAGCATATGAGTTAGAAATTAGAATTAAATGGTTAAAAAAAATGAATCAGAAAGCTCAAGAGATTAAATAGAAATAGAAAGAGGAACTTACAAAACCAAAACCTCCGGTTTTAAACTGTTGGATATTCCGATCTGAGAATTTTGACATAAATGTAGAAGGTTTAATAATGGTGTAGTTGGAGCAATTACGGGCCAAAATGAGTTTCATATATGGAGATTCGTCAAAAGCAGCTGATATACCACCATTTTCGCTACCTAGTGAAAGAAGTCGATCGCATTCATCAGCAGTCGAGTATGCCTTCAGATTGGACTCTTGGAAACCCAAACGTATCAAGATATTGAATATGAAAGAATTATTAAAATGGCCTACATTTTCCCTTTTCTGAATGAGCTCAATCACATCAGTAAAATCTGGACGAAGCTGCTGGACTGTTAACAGGGTGGTCAAACTGGCAGTATAACTTTGAGTGAGAATGAGTAGAACGAAACTCCATATGATTACCACTACCCTAGCCAAATTGTTGATCACTCTCTCCCCTGTAATTTAAGTGTTAAAATAAATAAAATTAATAACGAAACTATATATATTTGATGATTGAAACCCAAGAATGAAAATGAACACAAGTACGAAAAATTAATTCAGAAAGGCAAAGGGAAATTACTATGTGCAAAAATCATGGTGGAGAATGCAAACCATAGACTAGTGCCAACTTGATTGGAAGGAGATCCTCGAAAGTCGTTATTTATTCTGTGTTCAAGAACCCAGATCACAAATGCAATGAACACAAAAAAGCAACAAGTTGTGGCCCAAAGGCCTGGTGACAATGGCTTCAGAAATATCATTGCATTGCTGTTGTTGTCATCCTTGATTCGCACCAGCATTGACACTTCCGATTCTATGTAGGGCAATGTGAAGTCGACATATAACGACCTGTTGGCGATAATGGTTGTATCTCCCACCACGGCATCATATCTCTGAAGGTATTTATTTGTTAGAGATTAATGCAAAAAAAAAAACTATTTGCTGCTGCAATTTATCTTTTTACTCAGATTTTTCATGTTCTTACTGGGTATTTGAGTTGGTCAATGGCTGTTACTTAGTACCTTATTTTCTTGTGTTTCTTGTTGAACCTGAGTTGGTGTTTCCATTTGCTGTCTAGTATATCTAAAGAGTTTAATGAACTCAGTTAGCAAGTTTCCTACTTTCATGTGCCTATTACCTGTTCGATAAAATATCTCTTAGAGCTTCATCATTATTAACAAGAACGAGTTCAATCACCTAAATATATAGGTATCTAGCGAATAAACACATCAATTAATCTTACTAGCATCAACGAGACAACAATTATTTATACAAATTATTGGAGATGCAATGAGAGAAGCATAAAAGTAAATAAGGATTTTAACTCTTACCCCCAAGTAGACTTGATAAACCAGATCGTCAAAAGTTCCAGAACCACTTCCATCAGGATTGGCGAAGGGCAAGTAATCATAATCGACAGGATAAGGCAATTCCTTTATTGCAGCATCAAAAACTTGTATGCAATATCCAGTTACCTGTGTAGCGTTTTTAATAGAATCTCTTGTCACATTCACAAATTCCCTGAAACTACCAACAGGCACTCCTATTTTCAATCTTTTCCCCTTTGTTGGGAACTCCCAACCTTTGGGAACAAAAGTTGGATCCCCTGGCCATAAAATGGGTGCCAGACTTGCCTTATTAGAAGTAGATGATGCATTACAATTGGAATTCAACTTCTTGATGAGTCCTTTTTTTGGGGTCCAAAATCCAATCCCTACTGGGACAACACCATTAATATTCATAATCTGGAAATCTGTTGTCACTAATTGCTGATTAACAAAACGAAAAACTCCTGTAAGGCCCTTGAAACTAATATCCGATAGTGCTTGAATAAGTTCCTGACCATTTTGAGATACTCTAACAGTTTGAAGATCTTCCAAATTGCTAGAAGCATTAAGTCCTTTTTGGTTGATGCCTCTGTTTGTAGCCCCAGCTTTCTCAATTGCCATGGCCAATGCCGTGGTAGCATCATAGGCCCATAATCCATAAACATTTAACTCCGCATCAACCATATCCGGATAATCCCGATGGAATTTCTTTTTCCATCGAACTCGGAAATATTCGAGTTGTTTCGTTTTTGGAACATAAGGTTTAATACCCAGAATTCCTTGCATTGACTGATCAACGACTGAAGGATCAATTGAACTCATTGAGTTGGTTATCCCATCAGTCATGATCCAAACATAGCCTTGGCTCATCATTCCTATTTCTTTAGCCTTGGTGAAAAGCCGAGCACCAAGAGAAGAAAACATATGCACAACAAAAACTCTAGTTTGCATGTTCATCAGCTTGTAAAGCTCTTTAAGAATATAGTCATCGGTGGCTGATGGGGAAATTGCGCAGTGATAGGGAACTCGAGTACCAACTTCTTGCAAAGCTTCAATTAAGTAAGGTATAATTCCCACTCCATATTCATTGTCAACATAAATGGACACTGCTTCTCTCCATCCAAATCTTTGAATTATTGCACCTATGGCCTTTGATTGTGTTTTGTCATTTTGTGAAGCCTGAAAGAAATATGTGCTTTTGATTGAAGTTAGGGAAGGACTAGATGCTGAAAATGATACAATGGGCACTTGAGCTTTTTCTCCAAGTTCAGTAACCAATTTCGCCTGCATTGACGTTGCTGGGCCTAGAATTGCTTGCACTTCCACATTTCTTATCAAGTCCATGGCTGCGTTTTTTGAAGATCAGGAGATTAGACCGCAAGAATCAAATTTGATTATTAAATAAATTCCTGGAAAATTTACACGGAGCACCAATTTTACAAAGATTTTTTCAATTTTACAACAAAACCTCCTTATTTTCATTTCAATTTTTTGTATTTTTATTTTTACGATTTTTTTTTTAAATATTAGATTTTATTGTGCATTTAGTACATTTTTCATTTAATTTAATTGAGACAAAAAATTATCATGTTTCACATTTTAAATATGGATTATAAATTTTATTAACCTGCATGACTACCATTTGTCTGTATGCATGCATTTATTTATTTTTAATCATTATTTAATTAACTTAATTACCAAAGTAAATATTGGACAAATCTTAATTACAAAAAAAAAATTAAATTGTACTTAATTAACTTAATTAAGGTTATTTACTTTGGTAAATTTTGGGTCTGTAGTAATTTTTAGTTGAGAGATTAACTTGATGTAGGGTAAACATTGGATAAATCTTGGGTAAATCTTATATAACTTCAATTTTGATTAATTTTTTTGCAAATGTTGGGTAAATCTTAGGTATAACTTGAGTTAATTTTAAATAAATCTTTGATAAACCTTTTGCAACTTCAATTTTTATTAATTTTGTACTAAACATTGAGTAAACTTCGGTAAACCTTAATAAATCTTGAGTAAATATTATGTAACTTTAACTTTCATTAATTTTCTAATAAATATTGGATAAATTTTAGGTATAACTTGAGTAAACCTTAAATAAATCTTTGATAAATATTTTGTGATTTCAATTTTCATTAATTTTGTAGTAAATTTTGGGTAAACTTTAAGTAAATCTTGAATAAATATTGTGTAATTTTAACTTTCATTAATTTTCTAGTAAATATTGGATAAATTTTGGTTATAACTAGTAAACTTTAGATAAATTTTTGATAAAAATTTTGTAACTTCAATTTTTATTAATTTTATAGTAAATTTTGGGTAAATCTCGAGTAATTTTTGGATAAATCTTAAGTAAACCATGTGTAACTTCAATTTCCATTAATTTTGTGATAAATATTGGGTAAATATTGGATATAACTTAAATAAACTTTAAGTAAATTTTTTATAAACCTTTTATAACTTCAATTTTCATTAATTTTATGATAAACTTTAGGTAAATTTTGAGTAAACCTTGTGTAAGTTTTAAATAAATTTTTGATAAATCTTTTGAAACTTCAATTTTAATTAATTTTGTGATAAACTTTTGGTAAATCTCGAGTAAATATTAGAAAAATCTTTGGTAATTCTTAGATAAATTTTGAATGAACATTGAATAAATTTTGGGTATAATTTAAGTAAACTTTAAATAAAATCTTGGATAAATCTTTTGTGACTCAATTTTCATTGATTTTTGGTTAAACAAACTTGAATAAATTAAATTTAAATCAAATACATATAAGGTTGGAATCTGACTTGATTTTGCTAAAAATCGTTTTTTTTCAATTAGATAAAGATAACATCTTTTTTTATGGGATACATGAGAGAAGATGGTTAATAATTATCAATAAACATTTAGAAGTTATGAATTTGTTATTCTTTATGATTTTCAATTATAAATAGTGAATTTTGAGTTTATTAGTCACCACGATTTGCAATTTGTATTTATATCTACAGTGATTTCACGTAATATTTTGCCAAATTTGAAAAACTAAAGATTGATTTTTGATAATTTTAAGAAAAACTTTAATGACCAATAAATTTTTAAATATATGCTCTTCTTTTGTTATTTATATAAAATTCCATAAATTCTTATCTACTTACCAATCACTTTGTTATATTGTCAAAAGAAATATTAATGGACATATTTATGCCCCACAAGATAATGATAAGGTGAAACTTACAATTGCTAATTGCAAAATATATATGCATACGTGTATATATATACACACACAATAATTTTACACAAGTTGCCAATAAAATGTTTTGAAATATTTCCAGAACAAACATTCAAAAATAATTAATATTTATTAATACTCGAGCTTAATTTCATGTATAGTCACTTAATTTTGGTATTATTACAGTAAAATCACATAAGTTTTTTTTGTCTAATAA
This sequence comes from Balakata baccata, assembly GCA_949630135.1. Taxonomy (NCBI): domain Eukaryota; kingdom Viridiplantae; phylum Streptophyta; class Magnoliopsida; order Malpighiales; family Euphorbiaceae; genus Balakata; species Balakata baccata. Next base: position 10,636 of record CATIWF010231684.1, read on the forward strand.
AAGTCACCTAGAAATGGTTTGGTTTCAATAAAGTCATTTCTAGCGATTTTTCAGCAATTAACAATCTGAAAAATCGCACTTGCATCCCAGTTTGACACTTGAGACACGAGATGTTATTATACTAGTCAAATAGAGCACCATATATGCTTACAATTCGGCATCATTGGCAACACCATAAGTTAAAAATGGTTCACTCTGGGATGTCATTGCTCTATTTGATTTGTATATTGATGCTCTATTTGACTTATACAGTGATATGACGTATTTCAGGTGCTAACTGGGATGCCAATGCAACTTTTTCGGTTATTGACTGTTGAAAAATTGATGGAAATGACTTTGCTAAAAATAAACCATTGTTAGGTATCTTTTATGAGACAAAAAAAAACTTACGTGACTTTATTATAAAAATATCAAAATTAAATGACCATAAATGAAATTAACCCTATTACTCGTGAAATTCACATGCGTGGATGCACCGATAAATTTGATAGCTATAGTAAGAGCAATTGGAAGAGAAAAAGTAATAAAAGAACCTGCAACAGTTGCGCCTATAACATCTCCATGGGAGTCCCTTGTATGAAGATCCAGCCTAGTTTTGTAGTGACCATGGCTGGCATAGAAGTCGGATATGGACATATTGATACAACTTAGCCACATCTTCCCAACCCAGCTTTCAAATTCATCATCAACCACCACTCCTACAGAGATTTTTTTGTTTTGTGCCATCACCATTTCCATCAATAAAATTCCAGCAGAAAGAAAGAAGAAGAAAAAGAAAACAGATCTTGAAAGGATTATCATTTTCCTCATCATTGTGCTTATAATGCATGCATGGGTATCAAGATTTCTTAAGTTAAAACACAATGACTGGGCAGCAAATATTGAATTTCGTAGCTGATTATATATAGGCCTTAATTTGATCAAGGAAGTCTAGTGCATGAAAATGTAGTCATTTAAGAAAAATAAATTGGGTGGTTAGTAATAGAGAGAAGACAAAATTTTGTTTCTTGGGTTTACTTGGACGAAAATTAAAAATAAGTAGTCATCATAACCCTAACCTTGATAAATAATGGTCCTTTTCCGCTATCAACTTAGTCTTCCCTCTTAATTAGATATGCAGGTCTTTCTCTATAGAAAATTCTTTTAGTGGAAAGTCTCTCTTCCTAAACAAATATCAAAATTCCTTCAAGTGGAGTCAGTCTAGCTAAGGAATTTCTTGAAAGAAGCTTTCAACTCTTGCTTCTGTTTTACGTTGGATTTCATGTTTGAACATTGGAGATTAATTTTATATGTCTGACTTAAAATTTTATTATCAAAATCTAACTTTCAAATTTGTAAAATATAGTTTGGCAGAGGACATTTTCACAGTAATTTCGGTGGACCGATTATGTGGTCGCTAACACTTTAAAATAGGACGTCTTCCTTACGTCGAACTAAAAACTTTATAGGATTAGCGACGGAAAATGGCCTTAGAATAGTGCCAATACCACTTCGTCGCCAATTCTTAATGATAATAAACCAAAGATTAACTACATATTATGTCCTAAACCGTCAAGTCAATAATCCAGGTGCGAATATTTATTGCCAGAGACAGATACAATCTGCGGCTACTTTCCTCACATTTCAATATTTTCTTCTGACTAATGATTTCGTATTCAAGACAGCATGGTTATAAAGAGGTTTTTAATTTTTTTTAAGAGGATGGATTCTTGAAAACCAAAACTTATAGACACCGAAAATCAAAGGATTATTAAAATAGCCAACATATTCCCTCTTTTCAATGAGTTCAACTACGACGGTAACCGGGGTTTGGAGGCTTTAGTTAAACTGGACGAGTAACTTTGAGCGAGAATAAGCAAAACAAAAAACTCCATATGATTACCACTATCCTAGTCAAGTTGTTACATTATCTCCCCTGTAAAGTTTTTCACCAAATGAGTAATGAAAATTATATATGATGACTGAAATCCTAAAAAGGAAGTTATATTGCTGTATAGAAATTACTGAAGGGATTTTCATTTTCTCCAGCATTGTGCTTCATTAAGTATATGTTGAGATAAATTCAATGCATTCGTGGGTTTTAGGACTTCTGAATTTCGAACCCATCAATTGGGCAGCAGATGTTGAATTTAGTGGGTGATTAATTATAGGCTTTAGTTTGATCAAGAAAGTCCAATGCATGTGTATACATTGAATGTGCTGCGGTCAAGAATCAAGACCCAGTGTAACAGTCTTCTTCGCATTTAAACTTGCAAGTTGGAAGTGCAGTCATTTGAATATTGGAATATACTGAATTTATATACAATATATCGGCCAGTACGCAATGTATTTCATCTATTTAATTGGATGAATCTGGACGTTTTCAACACGTCCTTGATTCATTCCTCAGTTCTTGCTTCTGTTTTACGTCAGTCTTCCTGCTGGAGTTATTATAGGAAATGTTTAATGTCTGATTTCAAGACCCAAAGGAATTTGTTTTATTTCCAAAAAAATGCCAATATTGGATCCAATTTTGGCTAATGTTTTACCTTGATCAAGCCCGTTATTGATCAATCCGATCATACTCAGATATACTCAGTTAATATATATACTTATATAGGATGATGGTACAAGACACGAGAGGGAAAACATCAAACATGCATAAATAATGTTCACATCAGAAACTTATCAGCCATCCATCTCTTGACACTGACATATTCCCTATAAATCTTTTAGCACATCATTTCTACAACAATTGTACAAACACCTTGAAAACGCACGAATCATCCCACAAATAGCATCAATTTTGTTCCTAATCAACCAGCATACAGCAGTAGACAGGAGCCTCACCTAGTGCATCAGCATACTAATTTCTTTCTTCTCCCTCACATCTCCTTGTCAATGATATCGTGCATCACTTGTATAGGGATGAGCCCTTCAGTCCGGATTGCATCTTTGTTTGGATCCGGACTAATGAAAAACAATGTTGGCAATCCACGGACCTGAGACACATCAAGTTTTATATATAAAACAATAGTTAGTCCTTACGACTTTCATATGAGAACATAATCTGATGATAGAGAACATTTTTTCTAAGAGTTAACTCATCATGCATGTAAGAAAATAAGGGAAATCTAGAAGGTATGTGAGTATCACATGTCTACCTAACAATATTTTTAGATAGATCAAAGCAAGATCTAGGTATAAGACCGTTAAAAATGAATTTGGAAATTACCTGCATATCACGTGCAAATTCATACTCATCATCAGTATCAACTTTGACAATCATTGCATTGCTCTCATATTCCACAGCAAGCTGCAGAGTTTATACTGGGGTTATAAACAGTTCATCAAACTAAACCAACCCAATTAAGATCACACATCAAATGATGTCATGAAATACTTTAGTATTTAACATGATGGAAAGAAGCTGTGATTTAAAATGATGGATGAACATGTAAGAAGAACAACTAACAGAGCAATGGTTGATAAGAGTTTGATTTCTAGAGAACAAAAGAAGCATACAAAACATTTAACATCCAGGAAAATGTATGAATTAGTGTCAACAATACAGGTGGTTAGACAGTAGTTTACACATGGATGAGGATCTACCTCTGTTCTTTGTCAACTAAGTGAGCTACAATGCAGAGTTTATGGAAGATGTTAAGGATTTCCAAGTAATGAAAGTTATTTGTCTATTTCATTCATTGCTAAAATCAAATACTCTAAAAACAATATTATGGTTATTTCATCTTAAATGTAAGTATCATTAATTGAAACATTTATTTTTTCAAATTTGATTTTCAAGAGAACACGAAAATAGCTCCAAAATTTTTCTGTAAGCATGAGGTCTATGTTACCTTAATTTTTATCATACATGGAGATCAGGGATTCAATCCACTGAACTGAAGTGTGCTCTCATGCAATAGTGATATAATGCCACAGAATTTATAAAGGGCCATGCATTTTTATGTTGTGAGATGAGCAAAGTTACAGCATTTCATCTTATGCAGATCTATAATAAAGTCCTATCAATTTAAAATCCACTTCAAAAATACTCCAGCCAAGAACCAGTGCTTTAGAGATCAGATTTGTAGTTATAAAAACCTCACTTTGACAAAATGTATCAAGCACAATGAATTCCCAACAACTAGAAATTTCCCTCTTTCTCTTCCATATCAAAGACTAATTAGGAGAAATTAACTGATAGCCTGTGCCTCATTGAATTCATATCAAATAATTCATCATAAGACACATAAACATTGTATTTATTAAGAGATAGATCTGATAAACCAACCAGCAGCAATGATCTCCTTTCAAACACCTATCTTCCATTCAAACAAACATAAAATATAAAACCCATTTCTTGAGCAATACACCTCTACATGTGAATAGAGCCAAGGCTCAAAGAGCATGCTCAATTTCTTATTTGTTAGTTCAATAAGATTAGCCAATATATTGTGCCTAACTGCCTATGAAAGTGATTAATTACTCATCACATACTTATGCAAATAATGTAAGTAAGTGCAGTTGATAAACATGTTATATCAGCTACATTATTCTCGTTATTTCTATACAAGCAAAGCCATGGTGTTACATGTTCTCTATAACTACTCTCTCTGTCCGATAGCCTATTTACTCAGTAAAATTACAAAGTAAAATGTCTATAATCATCAACACTTGTAAGATAGCTTTTTGTCATCATCATCTTTCTCCATATCCTCAGGTCAACTTTGATAGGAAAACCACTAAGAATAAGAAGTGATATTAAATTGCTCAATAAATAAATAAATACAGAGGAAGATATGCACCAAATTGTCTGAAAGAGAAATTGAAGCATACCATTTCAAGTTCTTGGGCCATCAAAATACAAGGTCCACACCAGGTTGCATAGAAATCAATGATAAGGGGCACATTTCTTTCTCCCTTTACCAGCTCCTGAATCTCCTGAGCCGTTTTCTTTTTCTGCCCACCCAAAATTACGATTTTGCATCACATTTACAAACTTCAGAAAGAAAAAAAAATCCCATAAAAATAAGAGCTAAAAGTCCAACTTCCCCAGTAAATGTGAATTCCAAAATTCATAAAATTAAGTTTCTTTTAATTTCCTACATTTTATGTACAAAAACAAATAAAGAAACCAGCATAACATAAAGCTACACTAAGCAAAAACCAATAGAAAGCAATTTTCGAAGAGCGTACCACAAGATAGTCTTCTCTAACAAACTTTCCCCGAGGCGGTCTGCAAAGCAATCTTCTTGGCTGAGTAGAGGCTGAAAAGGGTCTTCTGAGGGTAGTGTTGGTGGTGGAGAAGAGAGAATTTTCTTGATGGATGTTCAAGGAAGCGAGTGGAAAAGATAGGCGAGATGATGGAGAAGCATGTGAAGTTAAGATAGAGGAGAAAGTTGTTATCTTGTGGGAAGGTACGTGGGTTTGGAGTAAAGCCATTTGCAGAGGAAGTGGGCTCTGCTTGAGAAAGGGGGGTTTTGGAGAGTTTTTGCAGATCAGTTGGGATTTTTGGAGTGTTTGGTTGCCTGATTCCAAATACATTTATCTAAGAATTAGGGCGTCCTCCGAATAATGAGTATACGCTTGTACCTGTTCGAGCTGCTCCTATCTATCCCCGGAATTTCTAATTCCAACTCTTATTTTTCATAAATTTGAAAAGTATTCTGATAATAAATTAAAATTTATTGATTATAATTTGATACATTTATTTTTTAATTGAAGATTTTGTTACTTAATTTATTCAGATGCATAATGGCCAAGCAGGCATTTAATTTATTAATGAATTGCTCGTTTTTTTTTTTTTTTGTTGGAGAAAAAATGAATTGCAGGTTAATTTTAGATACTTCCAAATTCATCATAAAAAAAAAAAACTGAAAACTTAAATTATCTGTTTGATTAATATATTTTTTAGGTTTAATTTCGATTTTCTTGGCTAATTAAGAAGAGAATACAGGGGGGAAAAAAGCATAGAGAATAATGAAAAAAGAAAAGAATTAAAGAGCAAAAAAGTTGTATTATTATTGAAAAGAATCAAAGTAGAAATGAAAAAAGAAAAGCATGAATATTGACAAAGATCTCAAGAAGCACTTCAAGAAAGAAGGGCTACACAAAAATAAAGAATGAATCTTCAAAAGCATGCATCTAGGAGACAGCAGCAACATAAGCCAGCACAACTGCATGTAACAATAAAAAAAAGAAAAGAAAAAGAAATTAAATATGAGTACATAATTAAGTATGCATGATATTAATTTGGGCAAATTAGGGTAGCTAGAGAGACTCCTACTCACCATCCTCTGCAGCAGCCACCCCTCTGCTTAGTTACAGAGGGAGGAGGATGCGCGGGGGCATTTTTCATAGGGTAACCAAGAGGCGGCGGAGCAACATAAGGACCTTGTTGGGGTGGTGGCGGAGGAGGGTACACTTGAGGTGGTGGATATGAAGAGGGTGGTGGAGGATATACATCTACAAATACCAATACCAACCCATCAATATATATACAACACGGAATATTTAAAATAAAAAAAAAAAACACAGAATTAGATCTGAGAAATCAAATGTCGGGGTATATATATTCTCACCTGAAGCTTGTTGATGGTTGAACTGATTCATTTCGAATATTGGAAACAATTGGAGCTTCAAAAAGAGATATGTTTATAGTATATAGGTGACGGAGATGTATATATATTGCAGAAATTAAAGGAAAGCGGTTGAAGAGAAAATGCGAATTGAAGTTTGAAACCAAAATTTCAGACATGGCGACTGCTTTCATAATTCATATGCGTGAGATTACGCGTTTCGACACTTGCGTAGAAGAAATGTCTTGAATCTAAGGCTGTTGCTTAATATATATACTTTTCTGCTTCTAGATGATCTGCAGGTCAGGAATTCTCCACTTATGTAGTTATTTAATGTCTTTTTAACCGTGCATTAAAAATTAATAACAAATTATCATATTATAAAATAAAATAAAATTTCATATGAGTTAATTAATCATGGGCCGTTTTAATTCAAAAAGAAATGGAGCTGCAATGAAAGCCCATGGAAAATGGGTTGGGTAATATCATTTTCACGTAAATTTCATTTGGGCTAATTAAGCCCTCTTTGAAGCCTTTGGTATCCACTTCCCCCCTCTGTTTTTGGTAAGGCAGGTAGATGCAACTTGTCATGTTATCCATACATTGCTAAGTGTTTTAAAGGCCATTCTAATACGAAAGTTAAAAATAGTTAATTTTTCTATATATATATTATTTTAATAACTGTAAATTTATTATTTAAAAGTTATTTATACATTATTTTATAACTGTAAATTTATTATTTGTTTTCATAATCAATTTCATATTTTCTTATATATTTGATTATGTGCTTACCAAGTTCAAATTAATTATTTAATACTGTTGTTATTATAACTGTATTTTTTTTTCATGAATTTCTTTTATATTTTTTTATATGTTTGATTATATACTTACTTTGTTCAAATTCATTGTTTAATAACTGTTAATATATTGTTTTATAACTATAGACTCATTATTTATTTTCATGAATTTCTTTCATTTATATTTAACTATTTGCTTAACAAGTTTATATTCATTATTTAAAAACTATAAATACATTATTTTATAACTTAAATATATTATGCTATAATTGTATATGTTTTCAAAAATTTCTTTCATCTATATTTAATTATTACTTGAATTCTCATAAATTACATTATCAAATGAAATATGTTTATTCATTTGCAATCAAACAAAGAATTAAAAAAAAAAACAAATTGAACAACAAAAACAAAATAAGTAAAAGAATATTGACAAAAAACAGAAAAATGAGCAGACTAAAAGTAACAAACAAATTAAATAAAAAAAACCAACCCAAAAACTTGCCGTAACAAAAAGTTAGAAAAAACAGTTATTAAATGAAAAAAAAATTACAATTAAAATAATGTATCTACAGTCATTAAATAATATATTGAAAAAAAAATCTGACACGCTTATTTAAGCACATAGCACTGTACATTCAGCAGGTGGATAAAGGCATAATATAATCTGCTAGATAGATGCCGCTGTTCAAGTGTTAGAACACAGAAATAGGTCCGTCACAAATTTGAAATTTTGTACTCCATTCCATTGCAATCATGATGCCACCAGTGGCCCTTTTTGTGATTGATCATCTCCGAAACAGAGAGCAGGAGAAGCAGAAGAGCGTTCTGCACTGATGGGTTCCACTCCGCCATTCCTTCCCTTCACCTATTTTCAGGAATCACGCAGTCTGCTAGGACTCACTCAGATCACAACTCTTAAAAAAAAAAAAATACTTCATTGCTATCTTACATCCATACTTAACTAATACCCATCTAATTAACATCATCTGCTTAAAAACACTGCATTGTTCAATAAAAGACAACATTACAATTAGGTAGGAAATGTTATTTTTACCTACCAAAATTCTCTCTCAATTACTAATGTTAATTATAAGATCTCTTCTACAGTTCTACTTGCTATACATATAATCATAACATCATAATTAGCTTAATCACTTTATTATATATACTAATTAATTAATTTTCCTGATCAGCTTCTTCCAATTCTTAATGAAGAATCAACGCTTTTGCCAACTCCAGCAAATAGCTTGGCAATCTCCAACTGTGTGCTGGCAATGATTTCAGTTCTTTTGAGGTCCATTTCGCCCCTTTTGGCCTCAGCTTCTATTCTCATTTTTTCTATTTCTCTCATGCTATCAACTCTTGCTTGTTCTGATCTAACTACTACTTCTGCTAGCCACCTGATGCTATCTGCTATCTCCCATTCTTCCCTTCTCCTTCTCTTCTTTCTCTCCATTTTCATCTTCATTTTCTTCGACCTTAATTTCTCCTTCTGGCTATACAAAGCTGGTGTGCTACTGTCTGTCTCCATTGCATTTTTATCTGACACATGATCTGATAATTTGGTCCCACCTCCATCTTCCTAATTACATGCATAGAACAAGATGAATCAATAATTATTTTAATTTATTGGGAAAAAATTATTTTCTGCATACAAATTTAATTACATTTAAAATCATCATAAGTCAACAACTATGCAGAAACTATAGTACCCTAAAATTTGCAGACTGACAATCATACTGTCTACAAAATTTCCATTGTAATTGCAGGCTACAATTATAATGAACAATTATTTGGTTGAAGACATTAATTAGAAAATAATATTATTAAATAGAATGATCACAAGGAAAGGTATTGTCACTAACCTTGGGCCCCCTGTCGACACCATTTGACCCATGTGAATTCTGCGCAGTCATAATAGTAGGAGGAGGAGGTAGAGGCTGAGGAGGAGGCTGTGCCACCACATGAGACGGCTCCAGCAATATTAGAGGAGGATGGTTAGACGACGGAAGAGATGTCGGTGGTTGTTGCTGCTGCGGTGGTACTGCTGCAGTAGTAGATGTGACAACCGAAGTTCCACGTAGCAAAAGATCAAGACGTGGATATAGAGGCCAAGAAGATGCATCTGCAGTAGCGGACTCCGATCTGTACCTCTTCTTCATGGACTCAATCTTGTTCTTGCATTGAGTCTGTGTCTTGGGTGATTTTGAACAATTTGCACGAGATGACACATATTGGGCAACATCTTCCCAATCATGACCCTTGAGTTTTGCTCGGTTTCGAAGTATCCACTTGCTCTCATAAGCCTCAAGCAAACTCGAAACCGCTCCTTCGCTCCATTCATCTCTTTTAAGCCTATCTCCGCCGCTGCCACCACCAAACCCACTTCCACCAGCTAGCTGTTTTCTTGAAGATTCTTCCTTTGTGGAGTTATTGGTAGGATGGAGAGATGGGGTTTCTTGATAATTAGTTTCTTTATCCATCTCTCTCCATTTGTTAAAGATCACAGTTTTAGCTCTTATCTGCTAGCAAGCATAAGATAGAAAGAAAGAATGAGAGAGAGAGACCACTAGCATTAGAGAGGAAAAAGAGAGGGTAGCAATAGCACTATAGTGGTGAAGCAAAGGAAGAGAGAGAGAACCACTAGCATTTTGAGAGAAAAATTACAAAGAGAAGTTAAAGGGTTAGTGGGCAACCATCCAAGAAAGTGATTCACTTTGTCAAATGGGTTAATGATATTAACCTCTTAACTTTTTTTACACTTCAAATTTTTAGGATGTATGTATGGTGTTGTTTATGTTATAAATTATAATGTTTATATGTTTGTGGGTATAAATGTTGGTGTTGAGGTTATGTTGTTTTGGATGTTAGCGTTGATATGAAGCCAACCAAGAAATCCACTGCCCTCAGAGAGGAAGAAATGGAGAGGTGGTGGTGGGTCACTCACGTGGGTCTGTCACCCACTCTTAGCATATATATATCCCATCACCAATTTCTTCAATCACCACCACCACTCTCCACCACTAGTAGCAATATGCTACGGTCACTTGACCGTATAGCTATACCTCTTCCCGTCTCATCTTTTTTTCTGCTTTTTAGCTTTGTTTTTTCTTTTGGCTTTTTGTGCCTTGTTGAAAGCTAGCTTTGGTGGATTCACCATTTGAATATTGGTGGTCATCCAAATTTTTAAAGCATTATACCTTTCTTCATACACTTTTTCCATTGGTGTACTTATTGTAGCGCCAGACTCTGCTTGGCGAATCAGTTGTTCTATGGACAAATTTTGTCTAGACTCATCAAGGATAAATCAAGTTAAAAAATTTATAATTTATAATATTAGTTTGATTTACTATAAACCGAGTTTAGACAATACAAATTCATTAATTAGACCTTTGCTTCCATTTGAGAATTGGCATATATATGTAGCTAGAAAACATTTCCTTTTCTAAGCTTTTTTTTTTTCTTTTAGATGAAAAATAATTTTATAAATTCAAACTGGTATTAATAAAAATATATATATAAATTCACTAAAACTATAAAGGATAAAATAATGAAAAGATTCATAATACCTAAATTAATAGCATAATAAATTTGTTCAATGTCTAAACATTTAAAAATACTATAGTGATTATAATACATATGACTTTACTGACGATAATAATAATATGATTTGTTATATTTATCAGATCGAATATATTTTGTTTATCTAAATCGTCCATATAAAAATAAAACACTGTTATAAGACAATAAAAAATCAAGTACCGCAATAAAACGACAAAATCAGGAAAAACTAAAAATAAAAAAAGTTAAGAAAAGACGAACTAGAATTATTTTTATTTTTTTAAATGAATTGTTGAGAAATATATTTTGTTATTTGCAAATTCCTTAAGCCTAAAAAAAAAAAAAAATGAAAAAAACCTACAATCAGCAGCACAAATTGCTTGCTAAGTCAACACAGTTCATCCAAGTTAAAAATAAATATTTTCATAAATAGAATCAAATTGTAAATATGTTATCATCATGATCCAGCTGCAATCTTTAAATCATAATTAATAATTCATTGTCGTGATTTAGGGTTAAGAGAGAGAGAGAGATGTAGCAATGAAGACGACTGATGCATCCTATCTTTGCCGGGGTAATAGGAAATGATAGGAAAAATATTTTTTTTTTTAAAAGAAAGCCACATTCAATCATTTGATTTTGTTTTGTATGATTTGGATTTTTTTTTAGGGTTTATCTACTTCTGAACCTTTAAATATTCAAATTTTAACTATAGTGGTTTAAATTAAAAATTAAAAATTAAATAATTATAAATGTGAGGTGCACCATTTTTTCTTTTTAAAGTATCTATGCACATATACAGGCAAAAGTCAAAAAGATAATATAATACATAATAGTATCTTTTGACATTTGTAAATATTCTGCCATTAACAACGCATAAAGAAACTTTGATTATATGTGGTTAAAAAATAATCAATTATTTTGCCTTTAGAGGAGACCTAAGTGCCATTGCTCTATATTTATATATGAATGGAAGGATGACATATATTTCATTAAAAAAAAAAAAAAAAAAGCTTTTATGGTACATTTGGTGTAAATTACATTTGGTGATTTAGAATCATTAGATCATCAATTTTTAATCTCAACTATTCATTATCAATGGATAAAACTAAAAATTTATAATCCAACGGTTTTAAGGCAACCGGTATAAATTACACCTGATACACCTTAGAAATTCTCAAAAAATAATTATAATTGCAAAACAAATAAGACCATTGATTGCAGGGAATCTTACTGCATATATAATAAACAAAATTCAAAAACGCTAGAAGGAGGGCTTGAACCTCCGACCTTGTGGTTAACAGCCACACGCTCTAACCAACTGAGCTATTCCAGCTTGGATGCTATGTGGGCCAAGAAATTAACTAAAACTCGTATTTCAGCTACCAGCCATGTAAATTTAAAACGATACGTTTTTACAACGTTTCCAGAGGGAAAAAAATGCCATATCGTTTGGATTTTACCCAAAGGGCAAAATAAATTCCTGGAAAATGGAAATGCATTTCCCCTTCTGATTTTACCTGGTTATAAAAATGAACCACTGCGACCCAAAAAAAAAAAAAAAATGATAGTTTATTTGGAGAGACAGAAATGGAAGGTGTAGGAGATTACATAGAAATGGCAAACATAGTTTTTAATGGATACCTCTCCCTGCCACCATAGCTCTTCTTGCTTTTCTTTAAATGCTTTGAAGGTAACAAATGTTTTTGAGCATTTAGAAATTGATTGCCTACCTACATAATAAATTAATTCATATACACCATGTCTAAGCATCTTCGTAATCACATTGTTTCTTTTTTTTTTTT
>CATIWF010231685.1:0-16256 GCA_949630135.1 Balakata baccata
ATTGTTCAAAATCTCTCATTTGAAATCCTCCAATCCACACATAGTCATGAGATGTTTTTTCATGTATAGGGAGACATGAAGAATGAAAGCCTGGCTCACCCAATTTCTGAACCTACAGGTGAAGACTTGGTTCATATGCAACCTGCAAGCATAATTTTAGTTCTGAACTTTCATCCACAAATCTACTAGATTACGGGCAAGATTATGGGCAAACTCCAAGGCCACATATTCAACCATAACGTTGCACAAGAATGCAGCTCTAATTTTTGCTTTTGCTCTCCAAAAAGAGAAATCCGAGTCACTCAGACTCCAAGAGAAATGCTTATGGAAAGCTCACTTCAGAAGTAATCGGAGTGCAGCATTGAAATGAGTCTTGAGAGTATATGAGGCAACAACATGAGCAGTCCTGCTAATAAGAAAATAAGGAGCAAACAGTTACTTCCACAGAAGATACTTTTTGTGGATTCAGGTATTGAATGGTGACAATACTTAGCCCTTCCTTGAACCGAAATAGTGAATGGTAGAAAAGGAGCAGAAGAAGACACTGATCTAAGATGACCCCTGATGAGCTATAGCTAGGGGTGTGCATTGGTTCAACCCAAACCGAACCAAACTATCCAAAATTTCAGTTCAGTTCGAAAACTGAACTTGAATTTTGACTCAAATAACAAACAAATTGTCCCACACATACTGAACCATACTGAGTTACATTAGGTCCATTTGTTCAACTTTTCGGGTCAGTTTGGTTTTTTATCAGCTCTAGCTACAGCCACATTGTTTAAAGGAAAGTTTCAAAAAACATTGTTGAAGTTAAAGATAAAATAAATATTCAAGTAGTAGCACTAAGCCTAATTTTGTTGGATTTACGAAGAATGATTAGTCAAACAACTGGAATTTCTGGATAACGGCCAATAGGAGTAGTAAGAACAATAGGGACTAACAAAAGGAAATTATGAGTGGTTTTTGAATTTAAGGTCCTAAAACCCAAATAATAATAATAACAATAACAAGGTAAATTACTATGATCCTCCTCAGATTTAGTTGAATACATTAATTAGTCCTTCTATTTTTTAAAATACATTATGAAATACCTGAGATTTAGTTTAATACACTTTCTACTTCTTCCGTTTATTTTTACCGTTATAGACGAACAAAAAGTCAAATTTGCCAATTTTTTATGTCATAAACTTTGACACCAAAATGTCATATATGCCCTTCTTTTTTAATGCATTTTTTGAGTTAAAAAAATGTCAAATTTGTCCAAAAAAAAAAGGATATTTTTCGTATTTTTAAGTTAATTTTGACTTGATTTTAGTAGACTGACAGAATATTATATCTAAAAATAACAGAAAGTCTTTTTAGTTAGGCCAAAGGTGCAAATCCGCCCCTCAACTATACCCTTTAGTGCGAGTCAGTTCTCCAATTTTGACTCAATGCAATTAAATCCTCGTATAAAAAAAACTATATGTTAATTTAATCAAAATATCTTCATTTTGAGTTTGAAATAAAAAGGCCAAATATGCAAATCAGTTATTCAACTACTGACTCGATGCGATCAAACCCCTGAAGTTTAAAATCAGTGTACCTCTCAACTTTTTACCTAACATATATGCAATCACTTATAGCATGCAATTAAGAAAGACACGTAATTACAAGACATAAAATCACTTTTGGATTGATTAATTCAGCATACTTAGTACCATCAACTATAAAATACATAGATGGTAACCACACTATTGTAACATAAATTAAAATCTAAAAATTGTATGTCAAAAGCCAAAAACTCACTTTGTAATTTCAACACTCATAAAACCTTCAACCTGAGTTGGCCTTGATTCTATCAATGAAGTCCATTTCTGAGCAGTGAAATTGCAGTAACACATCAATGGCACAACAACTTTTTCAACCCCTTTACTGCAATTTATTGAGACCGAAGAAGATGTCATAATCTTACTTTACGAATTCCAAATCCCTAAATCTCAAACAAGAAAGCTTTGCATATCATAATTGGGAATTAAGGAACATGGGATTATAAAAAATGGAGGCAACGTCGAAGAATGGGAGATTCTAAAAGGGGTAGGTTTTTTTTTTTTTTAATTAAAACAACATCATTTCAACATAAGGTAATTTTTTTTAGAAGCTTGATTGCACCGATTTTAAACTTCAAGAGCTTAATTACACTAAGTCAAAAGTTGGAAGGCTAACTCGGGCTAGAGGGTATAGTTGAGAAGTTGATTTACACCTCTGGCCTATTATTTTTAATTTTCAAACACACAAAACGACATCATTGGCTTCAGATTATACAACGTAGTTTTGGTTTATTCTAAAAACAAAAAGTAAAAAAAATAGATACGACGTCGTTTTACCGTGACCGAGTCAGCTAAACGACAGTGGATTAACAGCGTCGACAAAATGTAAATTAAAGGGTCTGATTGAACCGATTTTGAACTATTTTGAATTATAAGTGCTTAATTACACTAAGTCAAAGTTAAGGGACTGACCATAGACCTTAATTCAGAGGCTAATTTGCACATTTGGCCTTTAGTTAATGGTCAACAGCGTTGACCTTAATTTGAACTTTATAATATATTTCCAAAAAAAAAATGGAGGTACTTACTAATGTATTCATTATTTGCCCTAATAATAAAGTATAATTCATTATTTCCAACATCTAATGGTGTTGTTTGCTTACACAAATGTTTTATTACTGAAAAAGTATAATTCTATGCCCATCAGTATTTTCAACATACTGGTGTTGTACAATTTTGCTTAAGCATCATATCATCTAATTGATGTATCATATGGAAAGGGAGAGGTTTGAACATTTATTGTCTAGAACCTAGTGATATAAAGGTGATGAAATCTCAAGAACATCTAAATCAATCAGCAGACAATAACTCTATCCATTTGCAAGGTTTCACATATTGATGGATAGAAAGGTGAGCAAAAGCAACTTTCAATAAAAAAAATAGATTAGAGTTGTTCACATAGATACTAATCTAAAACTTGTGAACTCACTTCAAGAGTCGAGACCTAACCTAAGGGAATCATGAAAAAGAGGAAATGTTCAACCACGAAACCATCATGGTAGTTAACCTTCTACCCCAACCCTAAAACGACAAGGCTGAAAACATTTCCGTCTTTAATCAATATGTGAAGTGCTCTTTTTTAGGAAAAATCTTTTATGTTTCATATAATAGGCTGCTAAGAAGCACGAACATGGACGGGGACACAATACGGTGGGGCACAGCAAATTCTAAAAAACTAGAATACGGACACGGCAGGGACACAGCATAATAAAATTATAAAAAAATTTTAAAAAAATAAAGTTCAAAATTTAAAGATGCTGTCAACTTGTTTCTCTTTATAGAGTGAATGAAATTATATTTATTATAAATATTTTTTTTTCAAATATATAAAAACATCTGCTATCTTATTCGCAATTAGTGAATGCTAAAAAGCCAAACAAAGCCTCTTGAGTTTGTATAAACAGAGTCCTCCTCTGCCCTATGCAAACCACCGTCACAATAAAACTCAGTTTATCAAAAACAAAGAGCATCACAACTCTAGATTGCAGAATTTAGAGCATCTCATTTCACAGAATTCGACAATAACTACTATTAGCTCAATATTAAACTATCCGCAATGAAATTCAAATTATCAATTGCATTCTTTCATCAGCAACCAAACTTATGGTAAGGAAAATATTAATAAAAAAAAATCGAACAAAAAAAACAGACCTGAGAAGTGAGTCCATTGCTGAGGGTGCAAAGAAGACCACAATGATTTTAAATTGGAGCTAGAGCAATAGCTTCAGTTATCCAAAAGAGACGTTGTAAAGTTTGCAGAAGAAACATGTAAAGTGCACTGAGACGCTATACAGCAACAAGTGTTGATTTTACCATAAGAATCAAATCTCTGCCGAAGTAGTAAAGATCAAAATATCAAACTCCCAAATCCCCTCCTCATACTGTTTCTCTCCAATTATCTGCCAAGGAGGCGAGTTCAGAGTTCCGGCTTTTTAATGGTGACAGTCCATTTTCCTAATTAATTGAAAGAATAAGGGTAAATTTCTTAAATGCATAATGCACTGTCGTTTCAGGCCACTGTATATAATCCTCTGCTCTACGTTGCTTTTACACAAATATGAAACCCTAGCAGCAGCTTCGCTAATCGATGCGTTCTCCTCTATCAGCTCTGTTACTCAATTAATTCAGTTTCGCTATCAATTTAGCATTGATAGGGAAGCATCCCACTGGTTTTCCTTAGAATCAATCTAACTCCACAATTGTGCAGCTCTACGCTATCGCCAATGTCAGCACCTCAATTGAAATCAAATTTCCCAGCCGTGTCCCTCGTATGTCCAAAGGTTTGACCTCGTATCTGGTCAACGACACACCGCATGGCGTGTCTGACACATGTCCAATGCATGTCCGCGTATCCGAATGTCGGACACGCAGTCTCTCTCAAACATTGCCATGTCCGTACTTCCTTGGTAGGTTGGTTGTGTTGATTCCATCAAGAAGAAGTACAAAATAAATACATTAACGATGTAAGTACAATGGAA
This sequence comes from Balakata baccata, assembly GCA_949630135.1. NCBI lineage: Eukaryota > Viridiplantae > Streptophyta > Magnoliopsida > Malpighiales > Euphorbiaceae > Balakata > Balakata baccata. The sequence goes on from CATIWF010231685.1 coordinate 4,568, forward strand.
AAATTCCTTGATCAAGCATTATCGTTGTATCATGTATTATCATCACCCACAAGTAAATCAGGCATTACATGTAAAGCACATGCTTCAATTATATTTAAAACAAAAAACAAAAAATTCAACCACATCGCAGCTATCTTACCCTTGAAGCCTTGAAAGAGTTTCCGGAGCACACTTTCATTTCAACCTACGCTTTAAGTTTCTTATGAAATTCTCATTCGTAAATGTTCACTTCAATGCACAAACGTGACATTTCAAGATTTTTTCCATTTCCTTCTACTTAAATGTCAGAAAGTGAGACCATATATGCGCACATAATTGATAAGGAATTAGAATCATCACCTTCAAGTGCAAGTCCCAAGAAGTATCACAAGCAATAATTATGGTTAGGCAGCTTGAATTTCTGTAAATAAACATGTATCACTTCACGCCCTGTAAATCTTTCTACAGGGTTAACATCCACACGAAGTAAATGTGTATAAGCAACTAAGACAGTAGAACCGCCAATCAACAAATTTCAAATTTTAAACTGAAAATGCTATTGATTTTATGGACAAGCATGCCAAATTGCTTAATTCAACAGAAGAAACAAAGTAGAGGAATGATAACCATAGGAGAGAACCCACATTCAGTGAACTTTTGACAGTAAATCCAAGACAATATTTTTCTTATCATTCGATTATCACTGATAGCATGAACAAGTAGTATATAGTATATACAATATCATCACTCAAATTCGAAATTAGACATACCAATTCAAGACATTGGAGTCAATCTGGCCTCGAACACAAACCCCCTCCTAAGCCCATCCCCGCCTCCAGGCGCCCCATCAACCCACCTCCAAATATTCCCTTCTTCACCGCAATCAAACCACAACGCCAATTTGCCTACCCTCTTGGCTGAGAAACAAATTCTATCCCTGGCACCAAACACCTTCAACTTACTTGATTCTTGAAAACACCTATACATTTCCATCGGCATTCTCCCAGCCTCCTCCCATTCTAACCTCTCCAAATCCAACCTCAAAATCAATATCGTCGAACACGAGGGATTCAACGAGAAGGATGATTTCAACCCCCCAATCATCAACAATTTATTCCCGTTCCCAGGAAGCAAACGGGGCCGTTTTATGATATCAAAGAGATCTGCCCACTCGTGCTTCTCTAAGCAAACCCAGTTATTATGATTCGAATAGGATGATGAAGATGTATTGCTAATTTTGAGGTTGTTTGGATAATGAAGACTAGAGAGTTTGCATGCGAAGAGTCTCCACTGTGATCTCCATGGAGACCCAACATCACATAAAGCGAAAACCGATTCCGAAACTAAGATTGGGCTTCTAGGTTTTGATGGCAGATTTGAAGAGAAATTAAGCCACGAGTTCGCATTTGTGCTAGACAAGTAGAGAGCAGCTAATTCCGTCAAGACCATGACTCGGTTCGCTGAGTCAACTAGAACCGCCCCGTGTTTCGACCAAGCCGATCCTAGCTGAGGTAAAACCTTGAATTGACGAGTCAACGGATTACAAGCCACGAGTGACTTGCTAGACTTAACAGAGTTCGGCGAGTCACCCCAGAAATAAACGAGTCCACATGCTGATGCTACAGGTTGAGGAGACCTAAACGGTAAGAAGCTGAGATTAAATCTAAGCCAGAGGCTTTGATCAGGATCATAAACGTGGAGGGAAGGCGGAGGAGACGCGTGATTAAGTTGCCGGTGATTGCCGTAGTGGTGGTTATGGTGGTGGTGATGATGAGGGGGCCGTAAAGCAAGGAAACGGAGAGGGGGTTGGGTGGAGATGAGGTGGATGAAAGAGGGCGAAGTCAACATCTGATTAAAGAACTTGCAGACTGCTCGGCAAATCACGATTTGACGAAGAGGTAGAGAGGAGAAGATCTGATGGAGAGTGTCCTGCGGCAACTTGTTAATCGGCGAGGAATCCATTTCTTTAGGATCGGCCGGCAATATTGCAGATCCCAAGGAGAGAAAAAAGTGGAAAATTTTGTTGTGATTTCTGGTCTGAGTTCATAATACAGTTTGCTCCAGTTGGTTTAGTTACCGGTTCGGCCCGTTTGGGCGAATTGATATATTGTACACCAGTGAGTACAGTGCTACGAATTTTAAAGGTGTACTCACGCGTTAAAAATTACTTTTTTTTTTTTAATTTATTATTTAATATCAGTATAAATTTATTATTTAACAATTATAAATATATTATTTTATAATTATATATTTATTATTTATTTTCGTGTATCAATTTTATCTTTTTTTATATATTTAATTATTTATTTATCAAGTTTAAATTTATTATTTAATATTGAAGATATATTTTTTTATAATTTTTATATTTATTATTTGTTTTATAAATTTTTTTATCTTTTCTTATGTATTTAATGATTTGCTTAATAAGTTCATATTCATTATTTAATAATTGTAAAAATATTATTTTATAACTGTACATTCATTATTTGTTTCAAAAATTTTTTTATTTTTTCATCTATGATTGATTATTTACTTAATAAATTTATATTCATTATTTAATAACTGTATATATATTGTTTTATAATTATAGATACATTATATTATAAATATATATATATATATATATTATTTTATAATTGTATATGTTTATATAATTTATTTCATCTTTTCATTTATATTTGATTATTACTTAAATACTTACAAACTAAACTCTCATAAATCGCATTCTCAAATGAAATATGTTCATCTAGTTGCAATCGAACAAAAGAATTATAGAAAAACAAATTGAACAACATAAACAAAATAAATAAATAAATTTTGACAAAAAATTAAAAAAATAAATTGATAAAAGCAATAAAATAAATAAATAAAACAACAGAAAAAACAATTGAAACAAAAATTTAAAAAAATAACAGTTAAATTTAAAAAAAAAATCATTATTAAAATAATATATCTATAATTATTAAATAATATATTAAAAATATAATATATGTGAAACCTCTTAAAACATATAATATTCTATACTTCAATGCATAATGTAACTTGTTCGTTGTTTGCGGCGTACAGGAAATTAGGATAGCTAGGTTTCTTTTTGTTATGCAAAAAACTTTAGGCCTTAATAGTGAATGGGCTACTAAACCCATCTTTTGGCATTAAATTCGAAAAAAAATATTTTTTAAAAATTTATTATAAAAACTGCTTAGAATTAAATTAATAGATATTTTTCTAAAAAACAGATTTAAAAATTAATTTATAAAAAATTAAAATATCCAATCAATTAAATAAAAAAATTTAAAATATACTACCAACCTCAAGCATTTTTATAGTAATTAAAATGGACTTACTTATATGATTAAACTTTGAAAAAGTTATATGCCAAGTTCTAAACGGACTGAAATTTTCATAAGAAAAATATTATTTATACCAACTATTTTTTTTAATCAATTTCTACTTAATATACATTAAAATACTTGTAGTTTATCAAAATTATTTACTTGTATTGCTCAATTTACATTAAAATATAAATATTTAAATACAATTAAAACAAATTAATATAAAATAAATTGAGAAAAATCGCATTACAGTTTTCAAAATTAATTAAATTGCTCTCTTTCTACTAAAAAATTAGACTCAATTTTATTCTCATGCAATTTAAAATAATATAATTAATATGATCGAAATTATATATTTTATTTATATACTCTTACAAAAATTAGGAGCATATTAGAAATTTTTAAAAAATAATAATAATTTATATTTGTTGATAACTTGGAGCATGCAGAAAAATTAACAAATTAAATATAATTTTAAAAGAAAATTATATTATAATTTAAAATTAATGAAAAAGAAAATAGACTTATATTTTTAGGACATGAATTATGAGATAAATTTTGCACACACAATACTTTCTTGTGGATCAAAGTTCTCTATGTTTATATATAATTTGCATATGCAATAATACTACAATAATGGGGAAAAAAATTATTTTGCCAACTTATATCGAATTTATGAACTTAGTTTCAATTAGACCAAGCAATTTGTGTCATGTTACTATTCATGTTATTTAAATATGTTATTTTTATACCATGTAATTGTATAACGATTTATAAATGTATATACGAATCATTTAAACATGTCGTTTCGTGTTATATAATCGTTTAAACATGTTATTTGGTATTGTAAAAAAATTATTAAATATTTTATATATTTTTAAATTTATCTAATAACATCAGAAACAGATTAAACATACTCATATCATATTGTAAAAAAATATATATCGTATAGTGTTAAAAATTGTCAATTCTAATTTCAATATCCTTTGAAAAGTATATATATATATTGATCTATGGAATTGCGTCACTCATACACCAAGAAAAACTGTATTTCTTCAGTTTTTTTATGTTTTGTAGAAAGTGTTTGCAATGGAGAGATAAATTAATTTTCTGTTAACTTCCTTTTTTATATTTAATTAATTAGGGTCTTGATGTATGAGCGACGCAAATCCATAGATCAATATATATATATATATATCCACTGCAAACACTTTCTACAAAACATAAAAAACTGAAGAAATACAGTTTTTCTTATCTCTCAAAAATTCTCTGAAATCTCTCATCTTCTAAGTCATTCAAGAGATATTATGTAATGTCCTAAAAATTCGGTAATTGTGAATAGTTTTTTCCGGGTATGAATAGTGTTGCCTGAAATGAATAATAACATTCCGATGACAAAAAATATTTTACTTAACCATCAGAAAAGTACAATTTATGAGGAGTCTGATAATATAATTTGAGGTGAAATTGATCTCACTTAAGCCTTTAAAAGTCAAAAATAAAAATTTAGTTCGGTTCGGTTTGACTAAACTTTGATCGAGCCTGGAAAAAAATGCTAGTGATCTCCGAAAAATTATTTGAATACATAGATTCACTTCAAATATTATGAGAGATTTTTCAGTAGAAAAAAATTTATTTTTGGGTGACTCAAAAAAATAAGTTTTCAGACCGGTAAAATTTACCAAACCAGAAAACAACGTCATTTTGATCCAAAAATTTTTGTGTACCCTAAGAAATATTTTTTAATAATTATGGGCATATTTTTATGAGAAATGGTGCAAGAAAAATAGAAAAAAAAAATTAAGCTTAAAAATGTTTAAAAAATTAACTAATTTGTCTATTTTGAGTTGGACCAAATGGTTGGACCTAGTTTGGCCCATTTGGATCGGTATACGAGAGACTAAATATCATAATTTTCAAGAAAATTCCACCACCACCTCCACTCCTTCATGCTCTGACCTCCTCCCTCATTTCCCACTTCAATTTTCTTCAAATTTCTCTCCAAAATTCCACTAAATTTCATCCCCAAATAATTCTATGGCCCTAAATTCTTCCTTGGCAATCTCAAGAACTCATTTTTGGTGGAGAAGTTGATAGAATTGTAAAAAATTTATAGTAAAAATCCAAGTAAGTGAGTTTAGTGAATTTAATTCAGTTTTGGGTAGATTTTAAGGTAGAGATTTATAATTTATGCAAATTTTTTATTATTGAAAGGAAAAATTTAGGAAAAATTTATGTATAGAATTTTGCTATATGAAGGGACAAAGAGGAAGCAAGCAAAGATAAGGGAAAAGAAAAAAAAATAGAAAAATAAGCAAAAAGAAGAGGGAAATAAGGTTTGTGGATATAAATTCTATTGTTTTCTATTTATTTTGATGGTTTTTCATGCATGAAGAAAAAGTATAAAATTATAGAAATCTAGCATACAAACATGAAAATTAGTTTAAATTATAATATTTGGAATGCATGATTTGATGAAAATAAGATTAAAACTAAATAGGGTGAATGAGCCTAATAGTGTATCATAAGGAAAATAGGTTGAGTTCATGAGATTTTAATGAATTTTAGTAGGAAAATAAAAATAGAATTAAAAAAGGTTAGTAGGAATTTAATGAAAATTTTCGGAAATTATTTGGTTATATTATGGCTTAGATGGGTATTATGTATAATATTACATAAATTATAAATACATGTTTTAAATGAGATAATATTGTAATTAGAAAGGAAATAAATGGAATTAATTTATATATATATAAATTATTATGATATGCATGAAAATTGGCTAATTATTAATAAGAATTATGGGGAAATAAATAAGAAATAGAAAGATAGAAGTTATATGATGATTTTGAATATGTAAGTATGAATAAGAAATAAAATATTATATATGTATGTTTAATTATGTCATATAAAATAAGAAATATAATTATGTTTATGAATGAGAAATAAGACTATTTAAGGGCATAAATAAGAAAAATGTAAAGGAAAATTGGTTTTGCCCTTCTTCGTATACTGGTAGTTAAATCAGAACTACGTGGTATAATTGACTAATCATAAAGATACCTTACCGCGGTATGAGTTATGGCGACTCGCATGTGTAAGCCAATGACTGTTTACAATCATGTTTCCTTATTTCCATATTTCCATATTTCTATATTATTATGTTCACAGCTCTATGATCCTTAGTGATTAGTTTTTTATGTTTTCGGACATTTGGGATTTATGTCCCGCATTGGGATAACAACGGGTACGGTACTCGCGAAAAATGCTCTATCTGAACCCGAACACGATTATATATACACTTACCCGTATCCATCTCAAACTCAATTAGTATTACCTATTTAATTTCCTGAACTCGTTTATCATTACAAAATTTAAAATAAAATAAAATTCAAACTAAATAAATAATTAAAAATTAATAAAAATATACAAAAAATCTATTATAAATTACTACAAAATCAAATAAAACAAACAAAATAAAAATTTAACACATTTAAATTAAAATAATTCATCAAATCGTATAAAAATAATATTAAAAAAATAAAATTTAAATATTATACATTATGATAGAAAAATTATATTTCAAATTTTTAACTTCCATTACATTTTTAATTTAACAACACATAAAAAATAATTAATTATACCATTACATTCAATAAATTACAATAAAATAAATCTTATATATATATATATATATAATCAGATTTATCAGGTAGTAGATATACAATAACCTCGATCTGTGCCCATTTCAAAACCCTAATAGGATTACCCATTAGGGTTTAAACGGATTCGAATTGAGCGGATACCCGCACCCGCTACCATCTCTAGTCCTACATATCCGGTTTGAGGATTTATATTGAATACTAATAGAGATCAAATAAGAAGTTAAGTGTAAATTTGTAAATATAGAACGAATATAGTAGTAAAAGGGCAATTATGTAAATAATTAAAAATAAAAGGGAGTAAATGTTAATTATGCAAGAAATAAAATTTACAAAAAAAAGAGATTAATAATGAACTAATAATTAATGTAAATAGTTTGTATTGGTAAATAGATATCATAATAATTAACTATGTGTAAATATGTATTATGAAATTGTATAATAATAATAATAATAAAAATGTGAAATGATAATTAATAAGTGACAATAATAAAAATATTAGGAATTGATTGTGTGAGATAAATGTACATGCATAATATGTATATTTTTATATAAAAAATATTAGAATTGTATCCACTACTAGATATAAACCGCTTAGCGCGTAGTTAACGTTACGCGCAGATTTAGGTCGTACAAATTGAGTATAGAAATTAGAGCAAGTATACAACTACAGAATCAAGATAATTTATTAGTATCTTAGACTTTTGTACTAGAAATATGTATATATATATAGTTTTACAATGGACAATGTTGTAATACACAGTGTGAATGTATGTATGATACTACGAACGTTATAGATAAATGTTAGATGTATTAAATAGTTTATATTATGGATGATATGTATACGCCTATGTAATGTGTATGTGTGATGGAATAATTCGTGTAAATGATTGGAATTGTGGTTATTGAAGTATTGTGGAGTATATTGATAGTGTAATTTTTTTCCATTTGTAGGAGAGTAAAATTCACAATGCAGTCATTATATTGCCGAAAATTTAAATAAATAAATAGTAAAATAAAATAATTATTGGCATACCGATAAAAATAAAGATAAAATTTTACACCAATTTATTTAACTTATTAATAAGAATAAAAAATAACATCTAATATGGTTTTGAGCCGATTTGAACACATAATGGATGTGACCACGTGAGGCGTGTGCCATATTAGCTGGAGAATCTTCGTATCTTTGCATGTGGTTAAATAAATCAAAAATGGCTTGAAAAAGTTAAATGATCAAAACTCACATTTTCAGGTCTGGTATGACTTAAACCAAATACATTTTCTCCAAAATTCTTACATATCTTTGAATAATATTACACCGCCTGTAAGGAAAAATAAAATAACGCGAAAAAACTGCAGCTTGATAATAAAACTCAGCGGCCAATGGCGATCGCCTCTCTCGTCGAAAAATTAAAGAGCAAGTCTGACTATAAATAGCCCATTCCATTTCTGTTTTCATCTCCTTGAGTTGGGCTATAGCCAGCGCCTCCTTCGTGCAGGTACTGTTTCTCCCTCTCTCTCTCTCGCTTCCTCGCCATCATTTTTTCAGATCCACGGTTACTCTAGTTCCTGATTAACATGTTGGATTGCTTTTTCTATCTTTATTGTTAGATATAAAGAGAAGCTAATGGAAGTTCAGGCATTGCCGGTGCACGTGAATGGGAAAAATGAGGCCGAGATCTTGACTGAGGATTTCAATCTGACGGATGTGGTTGAAGTTGAGCCTCTTCCTCCGGTTGTGACGGCGGAAGATGAGGTAGTTGTTGAAGAAGAGAAGAAACAAAATGGCAGAGAGATTGTGTTAGGCAGAAACGTGCATACCTCTTGTCTTGAGGTTACAGAGCCTGATGCTAATGACGATTTTACTGGTGATAAGGAGGCTTATATGGCCAGCGTTTTGGCGCGGTATCGAAAGACCTTGATGGAAAGAACTAAGCATCATTTAGGTAAATGACTTTCATTTTTTTTTATTTTTTAAATTTGTCTAAATGGAAGCCCAATGGTCTAGTTTTTAGTTTCTGGAATTTTTTTTTTCATAATCGGTTTCTATGGAAGCCTATCGCAGCTTGTGTTGATGTTCCGATCAGAGAATTTTCTTCATTTTCGCAATTAGGAAGATCGGATTTTCTTTCTGTTGGTTTGCGTGAGCTTTGAAGATTTGCAATTCGTTACTGTTAAACAAGAATAAACCCTTGATTACAGTCTGAAAAATGCTATTCGTGGCTATCGATGTGTCATGCTTTCGGGTGTCATGTTAGATGGTGGCCAATAATTGTTGCTTGCTTTCTTTCTTTTTCTTTTTCAAAACTTAGTCTTAAGTTTGGATATGTGGTTAATTTGCGTGCTTAACAACATATAGTTGATTTATCTACTTGTATTTTAAAAGGGCACATTATTTTTGAAACTTAGTTTTAAAGTTTTGAAAGATTGATTATTGTCACGCTTCGTAATAGTTTGTGCCTAGAGTTTGAAATCCAAAAAGTTCCTTGGTTTAAAACACTATTGCATGGCATGAGAAAATTGCTAGAAATCCTAGCGTGTGGGGGAAATATTTGAATATGCACGCAACAGTCAGTGAAGAAAGAAAATTTTTTGAAAGCTATCAAGGTGGATTGGCTGTGCTTTTTTTTTTTTTCATTGAAGAGTAAAATAGATGTAAAAGAAAGAGCAAATTTATTACTTAATTCATTATCATTATGTATCACTGTATCACTGGGTCAAACAGCATCTACTTTGGCTAATTATTCATAGAAAAACAAGTTGGACACAAATTGATTTACTTATAATTGTTCAAATTATATGAGGAAAAAACTTTCTGAAGCTTGCAAATATTTGGCTAATTGGTCGATCAATTGATCAGAAGATCCCCACACATTTTTTCCCGTGGGTAAATATATATCTATCAGGTTCTTACATTAAAATGTTATATTGGTTACAGGTTATCCCTATAATTTAGACTTCGACTATGGTGCTTTGGCACAGTTACAGCATTTCTCCATCAACAATCTTGGCGATCCATTTATTGAGAGTAACTATGGTGTCCATTCAAGACAGTTTGAAGTTGGTGTTTTAGATTGGTTTGCCCGTTTATGGGAAATAGAGAAAAGTGAATACTGGGGTTACATAACCAACTGCGGTACAGAAGGAAATCTTCATGGGATTCTAGTAGGGTCAGTTCTCACTTTTTTTGGCTCTGTTGTGCTCTTTCTATTCTTCTTCCTTATGCATTATAAAGCCTCAGAAATGAGTGAAACTTGAAAACATTTTAAAAATGCAGGAGGGAAGTTTTTCCAGATGGAATTTTGTATGCATCACGAGAATCCCACTATTCTGTCTTCAAAGCAGCTCGCATGTATACAATGGAATGTGTGAAGATTGATTGTCTGGTCTCTGGTGAAATTGATTGTGCTGATTTTAAAGTTAAATTGCTTGCTAACAAGGACAAACCAGCCATCATCAATGTTAATATAGGTAACCTTGTCACTGTCTTGCATAGTTACATATAAATGTCTTTGTGCATGCAAAATGCCGATTATTTTTTATGTGTTCTTTTATTGCAGGTACAACTGTAAAGGGAGCTGTTGATGACCTTGATCTTGTAATACAAACCCTTGAAGAAAGTGGATTTCTGCATGATCGGTTCTACATTCACTGCGATGGAGCTTTATTTGGACTAATGATGCCTTTTGTGAAGCGTGTAAGTTATCGCATTTTAGAATCCTTTTATGAAAGAGTTCTTCATTTAAGGATATGACAGCTGACTACTGCCTTTTTCCTTTCCTGCTTATGTGCCCCATGTGCTGAAGGCAACTGGGTCTAATAAATTCTGAATCTCTTCAATGTTTTATTGAGTCTTCGCTTGTGCTTCCTCAATAAATAGGAGCAGCATGCAAAATATTCAGTTATTTATATTAAAAACACTGCAAAATAAGTGAATTATTATCTAATGTTTCTGCTGTGCTAAATGGACAAGCATTTTCACGAGGAACATCTCAATTCTCTAATTGGTAGATGTATAAAATGGATAAGCGAGCACCTTCTAGTGAGTGGAGTGTATTTATATCAATATTTATCTTCGATGACATGTCATGTCCTGATTTGTATCTGGCTGCACATTTTTTCGGTGGTTTCCCTTCTTTTTTTGTCGTGTTTTTATTAGTCTGTGTAGCTCATTATTTTTGTAATGAACAGGCACCAAAAGTTTCATTCAAAAAGCCCGTTGGAAGTGTGAGTGTTTCTGGTCACAAGTTTGTTGGTTGTCCAATGCCATGCGGTGTTCAGATAACAAGGTTGGAACACATTAATGCTCTATCAAGGAATGTGGAGTATCTTGCTTCAAGGGATGCCACAATCATGGGTAGCCGCAATGGCCATGCTCCTATTTTCCTGTGGTATACCCTCAACAAGAAAGGTTACAAAGGATTCCAGAAAGAAGTACAGAAGTGTCTCAGAAACGCTCATTACTTGAAGGATCGTCTACGAGAAGCTGGAATTAGTGCTATGTTGAATGAACTCAGCAGCACTGTTGTGTTTGAGCGTCCACGAGATGAGGAATTCGTCCGCAGGTGGCAGCTAGCTTGCCAAGGGAATATTGCGCATGTGGTGGTGATGCCAAATGTCACTGTGGACAAGCTGGACGATTTCTTGAATGAATTAATTGAGAAGCGCTCAACTTGGTATCAGGATGGAGAAATTCAGCCTCCTTGTATTGCA
>CATIWF010231715.1:0-21055 GCA_949630135.1 Balakata baccata
AAATTACACTACCATATGATAACACTAGAGGCAGAATGGATGAAAGTTGTAACATGAAAAATGTTCCATTTGGACATATCTATGTGTATACTAAGTTTCATTAAAATATGACTTACACGTGGTAAGATATGAAGAAGCAAATTTGGTGTCCCAAAACTGCCTAAAGTTTAAAACAGGGCAGATAACAGAACATATTTATAAATTCCATAAAATATTCCACAATGGTCCAATTGTTATGAAATTTATATATGTCGTAACCCTATATGTTAGCTTTAAATATAAATAAGAATCATACAAATTGGACTAGTATAGAAAAAGTTATAATTTAATGAACACATGAAGGTCACACTGCCATTAGACAAACCATAGTTAGTGGTCCTTAAAAATGCATATTTCAATTTATTTAAGTTTCACTAAGTTTATTTAGCTACCAATTGACCAAGTATACATTCAATTAGGTTCACAGCATATTGGAGAGCCTCAAGGAGGTGAAAGACAGTAAGTTGGAGGTTTAGTAGCGAAAGAAAAGGTGAGTTTAATTATCAAACGATTTCTTTGGTACGTGTGATTATTACGTGCTACATGTAATGTGATCAAATGATCAAGCTAGCTAGCAAATGCAAATGTTCATATGGAAACCCGGGATAGTGTTTATTTAGCCTAGTCACAACAAAAAGAAAATGACATAAGCATAAGCAAATGAATTGTTTATATGATTTAATATGATTTATATTGATATGATATTAATTAATAGAATGACATGTAAAATGTGTAGGAATGACGATTATTACTTTTAACTGTGATTGGCTTAGTACTTTAGAAAGCTTTTGATAATTATTCTCATTGAGTTGCATCTCATCAAATTGCATTATTTTCAAGCAGAGTTGAGTGATTAGCTCAATTTGGAGATACATATCATATAGAAGACATGGATCACAGGTCTCCGGCCGAGCCTCACTAATCTCTGTCCTTGCATTGCACATATGTATAGGAATTGTTAAAATAAGCAATGATGTGTATTTGGCATTGACCTTTCTAACTGTAATAATTCAACATAGTATCTAAACTGTTAAAATATATGATATATGATTCAAAAAAAAAAAAATTTCCCCCATTATAACAAGACTATATCTTATTTTATGCAATACATGATAACATAATACACGTATAAGTGATAGCCACAGGTATAAGGTGATACACCAAACCCTTGGCCGTGTTTCAATTTCCAGAAATAAAAAAATATATGTAAAAATTGGGTTTGGTCTGGACTACGAGATTTTGGCCTAATATTCATGTAAGCAGGTCGCGTACCCACGTATTGGCCTATCTCAAACCATGGATTTGCACCTCCCTGCGCCTGAGCACGCATGAGAGAGCCTTCCATGTTACTTTCTTACCCATGTAAGAATGCATCTTACCATATAAACACAAGTCCAACCTTATATTTTTAATGATGTGGGACAACTCCCACTATCACTATTTCCTCTTTATATCTCCTTAGTAAGGAGCTTGCTTTGAACTTCAATTTCTATTCACACATTCTCCATTTTGAGCATATGAATACATTAATTCATAGTTCTCATTTTAAGAAATATATATCCGGGTCTTTCTCTTAAAACCCCAACAACTGCGGCCTGCAGCTAGAGGGAGAAGGGAGAGAAACCAGGCACAAGGGGTTGATTTGCCTACCAGCCAAAAGTAATATGCTTCTACCTAAGTGAAATTATACCGTTCTTTTTATTTTTTATTTTCTAAAATTAAATTGCAACATTATTACTTTTTAGTTTTTGAAGTGATAAATATATGTTTGTCTTAAAAAAAAGTGATAAATTATATATATAGTTAAGTATAATATTTGTGCAAATAAAAATAATTATAAAATTTAAATTAAGTATACAACACAAAATATGCGTGTATAATACATGCATAAATATTGAGAAAAAATAAATATAAATAACATTAATATATATATATATATATAATATTTATCCCTCAAAAAAATGTGAAAATATTTATGCCTCATTTTATGGTGCGCCGGTACATCAGTACACCAGTAATAGAATACTAATATAATAATAAGAGGTTACTTATTTTACAGAAATATAACTGACTGAGTTTGTTACCATGGATCCTACCTTCTAGAATGATATATATTCTCTCTATGCGCATAAGTATTTTTGTACTATTTATAAAATAAGACTTTTTCCTCTCATTTTTTTCTTTTTTTTTTTGTCCATTGAAAATGTAATGTCCGCTAATTGGGGCTTAATTGTCATAAGAATTTAAGAGACATGTGAAAGTATATGAGAGGTATGGTGTGGGTATATTAAAGCTTATTTGAGGTTTATGTAAGGTCTTTGGCTAAAAATTTGTAACACCCCTTATCCTTCCGTATATACCATCGTATACCAGACTGATAAGTAGTGTTACGGTTTACAAAACCAAATATCAAAATATTTATAAATAATATAAAATACTGTAACATTTTTCTTTTAAGTACAATAAAACATAAAATAAGAATATATAATTCTAAACTCACTCTCTGTCTATATTCCCTTGTATATGAATATTTAAATTTTTTTTTACAACACTAATATTATAATAATAAAATACAAAGGAAAAGCCAACCCGCTCGAAATGGCTACCGCTACTGCTTGGCTCCATATTGTGGGATTCATTAGCGATTTTATATCTACAATGCTTGTCGCTTAATCTTCACTTTAAACCTGCGCGAGAGAAAAACAAACTTCCGCACTGAGTTATACAACTCAGTGGTACAGTAATTTATAATAGCAGTCATTTATAGAAAATATCAAATATAAAATTTTTCATCAATATCATAAACTCATAAAAATCTCTTGTCATACTCATATATTAAATCATCATAGACTATTCACAGGGAAACAAGGGATACATATCATTTCATGATCCCAGGAAACCCACCGAATCAGAGAAAATATGTGAATAAATTTTATCACACGGTTCCAGGAAATCCACCGGACCGAATATATGTATCATACGACCACAGGAAACCCACCGGGCCATAAAATATAATACATGGCCATAGAAAATCCACCGGGTCAATAACCCTATTGACATGTCAGTAACTCCCTAAACTGTCGTCTATACTAATATATGAGCTAAAATATCAAATTCTTGTCAAATATGTATTTCTATAATATTTCAAATTATTTTATCATATAAACTCATTTAAATCAAAACTTCATTAAAATAATATTTTAAACATTTAATAACTAAAATTATAAATTATTGTACAGACCTCAACTTTCACATCCCGATGTCTGTAGGCTCTTTTCCCCGGTTTGCCTTTGGCGCTTGCTCCTGAACAAAAATAATTTCTGATTAACTACAAAATCATTTTTAACATATTTTCTGTTGAAAATAAAACTCTCAACTACTTCCCGCTCTCTTATATATCAAAATCTCATATCGATATTATATTTTCTCGTTACACTTGTTTGAAGCATAATTTGAAATTTTGGTCACCCAACACGCTTTCCGGTGTGACCAAAAATTTTCCAATATATTTTTTTTTTCTTTGTAAAAATTTCTTTTTTTTTTTCATCCTCCAAACTATTTTTCTCCTTTTACTTTCATTTTTCCTTTTTCTCAAAAAATCTATTTTTTCTACTAAAAAATTCCTATTAATTCAATAAATGCTTTAAAAATCCCAAATAAATTCCTATGATCTCTTTAGCCAATTTTCTTGTATTTTTCATCACCAATTTTACCAAAATAGTATTCCATAATTTCCAACAAAATTTTTCAATAATTAGGCCAAAAATCCAAAAATTCACCAAAAATATTTCATTCATTCCAAAAATTATCTTCCACTTCCAAACACTCCATTTAACTCCATTTTCATCATTTTATGGCACAAATCCTTCAAAGTAAATTTTCAAAAATTTGGCCATAATTATGGAAAATTTCTAAAAATTCCACAAAAATTCCTAAAAATTATTTTCATCAATTTTTCATCATATCCATCTTCCTCAAGTCTCATTCTACTCATTGTCCATTTTTATTTAATTTTTCTAAAATTTTTTTACAAAACCTCAATTTCTCCTTTTCACAAATTCAACATTAAACACATCACCAAACTAAAATTTATTCACAACAATCATCCAAACCAACTTAAATTAATGAAAATTTGAAAGAAAAGTAAAGAAAATCTCACCTCAATTTTTCTTGGAATTTTTTACCAATATTTGATTTTCCTCCAAAAATATTTTCTTCACTAATATTAATTTCTTATACCTCCTTAAGCTTGGATTATAATAATTTGTAAGAGAAAATTGAAAGAAATTTAAGAAAAATGGCTTTTAGTCGTGCAAGGGAGGAGGAAGAAGAAGATGATGGTTATTTTTGTTTTTTTTTTATGAATTGTTGATTTTTTTTTGCATTTTTTGACTTTATATAGTTGATTAGAGCTTAATTAATCTTAATTGAGCTTGATTCTGGCTCCTATTGGTCAATTAAAATTAACCAAAAAGATAATTTGGATTATATCTAAATTAATCCAAAATAAACTTTGACTTTTGACTTTTTCTACCAACTTTCCAAACTTTTCAATTTAGTACATGAGCAAATTTATTTTCTTAAATTTTATATCTCAAATGACCTTATCTTCTCAAATTGAACATACCAATATTCTTAGAAAAATTTTCTCTTTGGAATGGTCTTTCTGATTTTACAAAACGACCACCAGTGCGAAAATATCGTTTTTGCAGTTTAGTCCTTTTTCTAAATCATGCTCGTAAAAGTTCATTTGAAGTCCAATTTCTAAATTATCAGTTTTAAAAATCTTAGAATTCAATTTTGATCACCTAGGCATCATTGCAATAGTAAACACATATCTCTAACTTTAATCGGAATATCAGACTATAAATCTACACTAGGAACATTATTTATGTAAATCGGAGCCCTTAACTTCCAAATATCTCCATATAACTTCACTCATGGCCTTAAAATATTATTCTCCCCATTATGGTATACTTAACTCAAATTTTTATCGCTGGACAAAAACCTTGTATTTCCGGCCCAGTCCGTTGCCTTGATTTACGTGTATGACACGAAATTGCAACGTTTCATCAAATCAATTCAATATTCATGTTAAGCGTTATATTATCATATTAAATTAGATTTTTTACGCTCATATGTCCGTATTTAGATTTTGGTTGGTACGCCTTCGTACTGCGGTACAAACGACAGCAATACTCGTATACGGTCAGGTTCTATATCGCGGACGTGACAAAGTTGGCTTAGATAGGCATAAAATCAGGTGAGCTGTGAGATAGTCATGGCTGTGACTATCGAGGTGAAGTGTTCTGATGACTTTTGAGTATCACGGGCATGACTAAGGGAGTCATAGCTTTGACATGTCTACTATAAATAGGTTCAGCTCGTTCTATTTTATTTTCACTCTGTTCTAAAAGCCACAAACCCTAGCCATTAGTCTCCTCACACTTTAGAGATAAATTCAACAATTTTTCCTCAAATCATAGCCCTCTAAATATAAGATTTATTATTTAAAGTGAGATTCATAAAGGATTTAGAGAGAGAAGCATGTAAAAGAAGATTTTAAGAGGGAGGAAGCTTGGAGTCTGAAGAGAACTAAAGTTCCTTTGCTAATCAGAGATGATTTCGGCCTTCAAGAGATAAGAAATCATGGTTTCTCATCTCTTTAGTGTGATTTTTGAGTAGTTGATAAGGGTTATTCGAAATCAGGTGGGGACCCATTTGTAAGTGGGTAGAATTGAAGAGTGATTTTGAGTTTCATTGAGGAAAAACTTGTATTGATGCTATATTAAGTGGTTAACCACGTATTTAATGGGGTTTGAGTGATCAAAGATCTAACCTAAAGAGTTAGGGTTTGAATTTTATGATTTCAAGCTTTATGTAGTTTATGTATTGATGTGTGGTTATATATGTGTGGTTGGGAAGTGTCTTAGATGGTGGAGTAGCCATCAAAGAGGTTGGACAAGCTCTAAAGCTTGGATTTTTGCTTGGCTTCTTAGAGGTATGTACACGTACATGCTTTAGATCAATTAAAATACATGTTTTTATGTTGATTGGATAGCTTGAATGCTTAACAACATGTTAAAATTATGGTTGGCAATTGTAAAATATTAAAGGTTAAAGAACGAAGTTATTGGTATGCTAAGTCATATTTGAACTTGGAATGGAATGTTAACACATAAAAAGAGCATGTTAACTTGCATTAATGGTTAATAATGGGTATGTTGGCATATAATGAATGTTTAAATAAATATGATTATGGGGCTAAATGGGTTAGAAGTGAATAGGGGCATAAATGTTTGATGGTACACATATTGCATGAGTTTGTGATATAATAAGAAAAGCATGTAGCAGTTTGAGTGGTATGCATATGGTAAGTAAAGGAATGAGAAGATAAATTAGCTTAAATGAATGTAAAAGTTAGATGTGCTTATAGGAGTTTGAAAAGAAATATTGTGTTATGCGTTGTTTGATTGAATGTTGTGTTGGTATGTCATATGCGATACACATGGAAGTGTGTCTTGTGCATGATTTTAATTGTGTTAAGAATATTGCTAGAAATGCTACAATTGGCTAGCTTTAGAGATTTTGTATGTATTGTACATGGTTTGGGTTGTTTAAACTCGGGTAGAACTAAGCAAAACAGAGTCATGCCCTTGACTTAAGTGTTGTTGAGTTATAGAAGGGTTCATAGCCATGCTCATGCCCAGGTAGGCCGTGACTGTCTGTGCAGGGTGTTTTTATATATTTATTTGATGAGGAAAAGTTGTGTTTTATATATGTTTTATGTATGGTGTGTTCATATGGGGCTTTTAGGCATGGAATAAAGTTGATTAACACTAGTTATGAACCTTAATAATGAATGATTTTATGACTCAATTGTATGGAAATGTTGTGACATCCAAATGTGTGATATGCATGAAATATTTGGATAGGATTTTCAGGCCTGGAAAAAAGGTAGAACAAAGCATGATACTATAGTACGAGGTCAAAGTGGCTTGAGACCCGGTATTTGAGCCTCTTACTAGTTGAGGTGGCTTGAGGCCCAATATTTGAACGCTTTCAACTAGGGAAGCTCGGTTGAGCTTGAAATGTAAAAATTTGTGTAAAATATCATGATGAGGCAGGGGATATGCTAGGCAAGACCGAATGAGTCTTGGATTTGTGTTAAATATTGTGTTGTGATATGTATGATAAAATGTTGTGCCACGTTATGTGGATGATTGTATATATGTATTTGTGTATATTATAAAAGGTTGATTACAAGGTAGTCGAAGATATGAAAACATGAATGAAGATAATACGAGATCATAATGAGGTAATTTTTATTCAAAGTTGAGGTAATAATACTTGTAAGATTATCTATGTATATATAAATCAATATAAGCAAAAAGGCACAACTGAGGAACCAAAAGTCAAGCTGGTATTAGGAGGATGATGATACATATATATGTCATGTTCATGGGTTTAAGTGTAATAAAAGTATTTAATTTTGTTTTTGCTTTTAAAAATTTGTATTATTATTTTTTAACTAGGTGTAGTTTAAAAGGTTTCAAAGTCTGTAAAGTAAAATTTAATTTTCTGCAAACTGTATTTAATTTGCATTTTCAAGTTATCATAGTCATAATACATGAAAAAGTTTTAATACTAAAATATTTAATATTTAAATTATTTTATTAATTTTACTACTTATAAAATTAATTAATTAGGAGTTTAATCCTTTTCCTTTACATTGAAACGTAATTTTACAGTAAATCAAATTAACTTTTAAAAAGCTATATAAATAGGTAATCAGTTGCAAACCAATGAATGGATCAAATCATTTAAATTTCCATTTGATGGTCTATATCATGACATATCGATGCTCTACATATTTGTAGAATGACACAATATTCATATGTATAACTCAATATTTATTATAAAATAATAAAGACAAAATCACAACAAAATTTTTTTTGAACTTTGCACTTTAAAAATTTGAATTTAATTATATGTAATTTAGATTTGATAACAAATTTTGTTTTAGATGGATTGTATCTTACTTAGAACATGTGTGGCGATGAAATGAAAAAACATTAAAAATATAAAAACAATGACGTAAAAAATATAGTTGAACTGATGTGAAAAAAATTGTCACATAAGTATATAAATAAAAACAGAGCCATTTTGCACATCAAGTTACTCTTTCTACCTAAACTAAAATGATATCAGTTGACTAAGATATGAACAAATTATGTTATAATATGATATATTTTGAGAAAATGACGATTTTGAGAAGGAAATTTATAGATTTATTTCAATAAACACGATTTTCAAATAATACCGTTTGAGTTTTATATCTATATAACAGTTTTTTCCACGTTAGTTTTATTTTGTTTTCCATGTTATTGTTTTATATTTTTAATGTTTTTTTATATTATCGTCACGTATACTTGGAGTGAAGTACAATATATCAAAACAAAATTTATTATAAAATAAAAAATACATATAATTAAATTTAAATTTATAAAGAATTGTTCATAACAATAAAAAAAATTGTAAATTCAAAATATGTTTCTTTTTATTAATTTAGCCAATAATAAAATATAAAGTTTAGGATGTGTTTGGTTTAGTGGATAAAGTTTAGAGAGTTTACTTTCGAACGAAGCAATTAATAACACCAGAATATATATAAATAGAAAATGAAAAGACGATAAAATGATAATTTTTCCAGTCTTCTCTTCGACCAAAGGAATTTGCAGTCCATTCAATCAAATATAATACTGAACCACTTCCTATCTCTCTCGGTTAACCAAGTCATCACCATGGGTGGAGGAGCAGCTATGCGAACCGCCGCGAAGGTTGCCGGTGTCGGCGTAATTAATAGCGGCCTCCGAGGCGGGTTCTCCTCCGTCCCGCCTCCGGCTGAACAATCTGTGCGCAATGTCTCACGGCCAGTGTCGGGGATTCTGTCTTCTTCGCAGCATGGTAAGGCCGGTGTAATGGATATCGAGGGAGTACAGAGGCCAGCTTGGGAGATTGACGATTGGGAATTCGCTGGGTTTGAGGAGGAAAAGTTGCTTGAATCCACCGAATCCATGCCAAGAGTCGTGTTTGGGCCTGCACCGACCTTGCAGGAGGCCAAAGAGGCGTCGTCCGATGTGAAAGATGCTTTGGAGAAGTATTTATTCATTCTCTCTGTGTGATTCTAATTCTATGGACTAACTTGGGTTCTTGCAATCATATTTTTTTCGATCATATAAAATGAAATTCCTTTTTCTTTGAGCATTTGAAGCTAAAATTTTTATCATCGTCAATTGTTCTTTTTAAGTATTATTATTATTATTTTTTTCTGGTGATTCTGTTTGGATATTAATTGGAAGAGCACATTTTTATTCTGAGGTTTTTTTTTTTTCCTTGAAATCTTAGAATTTCCTTGTTTCTTTTTATTCTCTTCCGAACTTATTTTGCAATTGTGTACTTCTTACTTGTAGCTCTGTTTATGATTCTTATGGCTGTTTTCTTGCTAATAAAGCTGTGATTTTTTCGGGTAACCTGTAACATTTTGGCTGTTTCTCATTGTAACACCACCCCCCCCCACAACAAATGTAATGATTGATTAACCTGTGCCTGCTTGTGTGTAATGAAATTGGACCAGAGATTGATAGATTGTCCACTTCTAAAACGTTGTTCCTCATTCTTTTTCTTTTTCCCCCTTCAATCTATGTGATCTGCATACCTCATTAATTCTCTTCAGATTAAAGAGGAAAAAAAATAGTCACTTTTGAGATTTTGCTCTTTAAGGCGAACAGAAATTCAGTTTGGATCTTTTTGGTTCCAAAATCAGCAAGGCAACTTGAAATTTCCTGGCACATGTTGACAAAAGTCAATTCATTTACTATTCAGTTGGGAAGCTTCTATACATAAGACCATAACTGCATCTGTCTTGTTATATTTTCACTTGGAAGGCAGTGAAAGCACTAAGCTGGTATGATTTTGCCACCGTAATATTCCTATGGAATAGAAGATGAACTTGCTACAGGGCCATCTGAAATTATTTTAAATCTCATCTCTGGAAATTCACCTGCTTGGGTTCTTACCCCCTTCATTTATATAATTGTATTAATTTGCTATGATTAGAATATCCATTGCATGTTTACTTTTAATAGTTTAGCAAGGGAACAAAGGCTCAAGTCATTGAGCGTATTTTGAAAAGCGAAAAAAATACTCTTACTGTAGTTTTGTTCTGTAGGCATGGAAGATTTAATAGGTGACACTGATTAGCAGCATGCTATTTTATTTTTTGTGATGTTCTTCATTTTTGTTTTTCCTCTGTGATCATGTCTCTTCTCTCTCTCTCACTGTTCTGAGCATGATATTACAGAGTCTATATGTCCTCTCCTGCATGCATGGGACCTGACGGGTCGTTTGGTGGTGGTCAGCTGTCCAGCTTATCGTTGCTTACAAATTCAGAACACTTAGAGACTAAAAGCTGCATCACTTTTGACGGAAAGGCAACTTCTGCACCAAAACATGCTGTCCAGGCATTTGCTTTGCTCAATGAAAGTCCTCAAACACAGGTTCAGATAAATAGGTCCTCCCTGCTGTTGGTTGATGTTTAGACTATTATATACTCCCTCTAGCCCACAAAAATAGGTTGACTCTCCTTTTTCATGTATTCCAAATTATAGGCCACTTTCCGCTTTTGAAATATAGTTGATATTCTCTATTTTGACCTTTTCTAATTCTAATGTGCCTTCTATGAACAAATATGAATTGCTAATTTTTGGCTTTTCAATAGGCTCCTAATTAATATAGGAGTCTACTAGGAAAATGCATAGTTCCAACAATATTAACTAATAATTTGTGTGAAAATAGAAGTAAGTCTATCATTTGAAATATAGGGAGTATTATAACATGCTTATATATTTATAATGGGTTACTTTATGATAATCCTTTATGGCTCTATCATTGCTTGCAGAAATTTGAAATGTTTTTCCTTTTCTGTTTTTGTGTCACTTGTGTGCATGGATGTGTTTTATGTGTTAGGAATTTTCAGTTTACTTGATACTTTGTTATGAAGGCTCAGATCATTTTATTTTCCAATTTCATGCCTCCTATCCGTAGGGTCATTCATCCTTGAATTGATTCATATAGCTGTTAAATTAACTTTTCAATTTGGAAATTCATTGTTTCTTGTTACTTTAGTATGCAACTCAAAAGCTTGTATCTGTAAGTTATTTAAATAATGGAAATCTTTTCTGGGTACTATATCTTTTTTCCTATCAGATATGTAGAGATCATGACTGCTAAACAAGATGCTGCAGTATTGATTTTTTAATATGTTATTGATTAAATAAAATATCAGATGATGAAATCAACCTATGGGCCCATAGTTACTGATCTTAGTTTTGTTCCAGTGTGTTATTGCTTCCATTGCCTCAGATCCGAACGTCTGGGATGCAGTTTTAAAGAATGAAGCTCTTCAGATATTCCTCCAGTCTCAGAGAACTAGTAAGAATAGCCCCTATTCTTTTTCAAAAACTATTTGCATCTTTTATTCATTTTGCACGTTCTTGTTTGCTGGATATGATTTTCCATCTCTGCCCAAGTCTTACGGAATCGGGTGCAGATGTTGATTTACAGGTGCTGGAGTCTTCAAGAGGGTCTACTGAGTTATGTGACTATACAAGCCAAGCTGAAAATTCTGAGAGCAGTCCAATGGATATATTGGAGAACATCAAGCATACTGTTGTTGAGATGGTGAACAATGTCTCCAATTTTGTGCGGCATATTTTTGCTTTCTCTGAAGAGAACAGTTCTGCAGCTGCTGAGGAAAATGCCCAACCATCTTTCTTTAATCAAACCATGGTAACTTCTTTGATGGCAGCAGCACTGATGGTCATCGCGGTGGTGGTTCTGAAGAGACAACATTAGAGTTCTTATTGTTGGAAGTCAACCTGTAAATTTGCCGACTATACAGGCTGTCTGAGACTTGATATCTGTTTGTATGCCTTGTATGTGACTATAATAATGTCTATGCTTGACAATTCCTAGTTGTTATCTTCTCAACAGTCGATGCTCATGTGTTTATTGTTCTTCTTTTGTACACTTATCACATAAGCTGTAGATCAATGGTTTTAAAATGATATTTTTTAGTCATTTTATAATGTTTGTGTATAATGGGCCAAAAGAAGAACATAGGCAAAAATTCAGCAAAGCCTTCCCTAAGTAGCCTTTTTGCCAAAAAAAAAAAAAAAAAGGTAGCCTTTTTGCATCTTTCAAAAATGGTATCTTTGTAATTTAAGTCTCAACTCTATGTCTTGCAGATAATAAGTGCTGAAAACAAACGTGAGTCACCGGGTTTTGAGGGTATTTCTTTAAAGTTGTGCCATTCATCTACTCCCTTCATCATGCTTGATCCATTCTATACTTTTGTTGATCCATTCTCTCTCTCTGGTGTTCCTTTTGATCGTAATGAAGGAACTGATGATGGAGCACAAGTGGCTGTCGCTTGGCTACCAATTGAAAAATGACCAACGATGAACTGCTCAGCCATGGAATGGAGCTTTACATGGGTTTTGTAAAGAGAATTTTACAAAAATAGAAAAAAGTGGATAAATATTTATAAAAATATCACTTTTTAAAATTTTTAAAAAAAATACCAAATGCACTAAAATTTTTTTCAAACATGCCTAAAACACTTAAAAATATTATAAAAATGCCAAAAATCAATGTTTATTTGAAGTTTACCCTAAGTTTATTATTAAATTAATGAAAATTGAAGTTACAAAAAGTTTATTAAATATTTATCTAAAGTTTACTCAAATTATACATTGTTTATTAGAAAATTAATGAAAGTTAAAATTACACAAGATTTACTCAAGATTTACCATGATTTACCTAATATTATCCAAAGTTTATCTGAAATTTACTACAAAATTAAAGAAAATTGAAGTTATAAAATATTTATCAAAAATTTATTTAAGGTGTTAACCTTAGGGTGATTGATCTCTATTTTTATCTTGACAATCAAATTAAATGTCATTAACATCTTCATTTAATGTTGTTTTGATAGTGTTCAAAGTTTCAGTATATTTGGTTGTGAATTCCCCATTGAACAAGTCAAGTATTTCCTAGATATGCGTAACTCCCGATCAAGACCATTATCTCCCGACCGGGACTGAAGTACAGATCGGAAAAGATTGCCTTTTAATCTTCCAAAGTTTTAGAAGCAAAAGCAGATCGGGATAGGCCTAGTCCTGACCCAAAAAGCCAATTTTCACACTAGAAAATGTGATGGTAGGACCGAAAAATTCAAATGGGCATGACCGTTGAAGATAAGACACTACCAAAGTGTGTCACATCATCAGGAAGACAACTATCAAGTCAAACTGACTGATATTTCGACCGAGAAGGGGAGTCTCGACTGGGAAGCATTTGAAGCTAGCAAACCCAGGCCCCTGGCTATGGCATCCTTGAAGAGGTCATGATCGGAAAAATCATACTGAGACTAGCCGTTGAAGAAAAAAACAAATCCAAGGCTGTCACGTGTAAGGATTCAATGGATATATAAATTTTCCGACCGGAAAACTGTCTCTATTAGCCAACTTTTAATCTTTCATTTTTAGAACGTTAGAAATAGTTTTGGCACTATATGTAATGACTAATTGAAAAATAAACATTATAAATAGACCTTCAAAAGGCCTTAGAAAAAAAAGAGCTTAATATTAAGTATTCCAAAACTCTTATAATTTTATTTCTCATATCTTTTGTAAGAAAGGTTGAAGTGTTAACCTTAAACACTTGAGCATAGATTGTAAGAGTGAGCCTAGTGAGAAAAACTCTTATTTGGGTTATGTGTGAACATGTGAAAAACACAGAACCTATGAAAAACACAAATGAATTGGTTGTTGTGTGAGTCATTAAAACACAAGAAATTTGGATTTGGTGTGAGCCTTGAGAAAACATTTAGTTATGAGTAAGTTTGGAAAACTCTTTAGTTGTGAATTAGTTAGGAAACTCTCTTGTATCTCTAGTTGAGATAGTACAACTCCCAATTGCAGTTGGAAAGAGAACTAGGATTTGTTAATACTCGAACCTCTATAAATCTTGTGTGTCTTTCTTCTCTTGCTCCTTACTATTCTGCATTTACTTTTGCTTATTACTTAAACATTAAAAGAAATTCATTAAGCCGAAAATTTCTATTTGCCACCAATTTAATCCCCCTTCTTGGTGCACCATCTTTCCAATATAAGGTTTATTCAAGTTATATTCAATGTTTACTTGAAAATTAATGAAATTTGAAATTACACAAGGTTGCCCAAACAATTACCAAGAAGAAGGGGGGAAATGAATTGGTGGGAAGTTAAAAAATTTGCACTTACAAGATAGTAGAAGAAAAGGAGAAAATTGAGACAAGAATTTTATAGAGATTCAGGTGTTAACTACCCCTACTCCTCTCCCAACTTAAATTGGATATTCACTAATCTAATCACTTAGATTACAATCTTTGGAGTTTTAATAAGCTCACCCCCAACTAGGTGTTTTATCAAGGCTAACACTCAACCCAAATTTTTCTTATATTTTGTGGCTCACACAACAACCAATTCCTTATAATTTGGCTCACACTATCCAATTACAAGACAACCCAAGTGTTTTAAGATCAACATTTGAACCCTTATACAAAAACAATTAATAAAAGAATTGAGAAAATAAATTGCAATAGCTTTGACACTTGTTGAGTTGTTGAATCTCTATTAAATGGCCTTTTTGAAGGTATTTATACTGATTACCTACCACTTAGCCATTACAAAGTGGTGCCATAACTCTTTCTAACGTTTTCTTACAAGTGGATTAAATGTAGTTTGCAGAGAGAAGTGTCTCGGTTAGGAACCATGATGTCCCGGTCGGGAAATACCCAATTTTAATACGTGGCAGCTTCTGGTTGGCTGAAAATCCTAACGACTAGTTTTCATTCAAGTGTCCCGGTCGGGACTCCATGTGTCCCGGTCGGGACTTGCCCGATGATGCCACTACCAGGAACTTGGGTCTTTTTGGCTTTTAATGAATCCCAATCGGGACTACCATTCCCGGTTGGGATTGAAGTTAGTTTGACTAAGAGTATTTTGACTTTCTGATGATGTGGCACACTGTGGTAGTGTCTCCTTTTCAATAGTCACATCTTTTTGAATGTCCCCCTAGGACTGCAACCATTCCTGGTCGGGAAACTGAGTGTTACGGTCGAGACATACCATGTCCTGGTCTGCTTTTGCTACTGGAACTTTTTAGTCAACATCCTGTAGAGTTTTCCGGTCTGATCACTTGCTTTGCTTGGTTTGCACTACAGTCCCAGTCGGGACATACCCTTTCCCGGTCTGCTTTTGCTACTGGAACTTTGAGGCACATAGAGACAATATTTTTTCGGTCTGGACATGTCACTTCCTGGTCTGTACTTGTGTCCCGGTTAGGAGTTACACGTCTTTAGGAAATTTTTGAATTGTTTAATGAGGAAACTTTAACCAAATGTGCTGAAACTTTGAACACTATCAAAACAGTACTTAACAAGAATGTTAGTAAGAATTAATTTGATTCTCAATATCAAAATAGAGATCAATCACCCTACAGTTAACACACAAGGTTTACTCAAAATTTACCAATATTTACCTAAGCTTTATCACAAAATTAATGAAAATTGAAGTTACAAAAGTTTTATCAAATATTTGCTTAAAATTTATTCAAGTTATATCTAATGTTTACTCAATATTACAAGAAAATTAATAAAAGTTGAAATTATACAAGATTTATCAATGTTTACTAAAAAATTATCTGATGTTTACCAAATATTTATCCAAGATTTATTCGAAATTTACCAAAAGTTTATCCAATATTTACCAAAATATTTACTAAATGTTTATCCAAAGGTTTACTCAAAGTTTACTAAAGATCTAGTTAGATGTTTAGCAAAGTAAATAACCTTAATTAACTTAATTAAATACAAATTTATATATTTCCTTTGGTAAGTAAAGTTTACTTTGATAATTAAGTTAATTAAATATAAATTTATATTTTTTTCTAAATAAGTTAATTAAACAATGATTAAAAATAAATAAATACAGGTATAAGGACAATTAGTTGCCATACAAGTTAAATAAATTTTTAATCCATGTTTAAAATATAAAAAATAATCATTTTTCTGTCTCAATTAAATGAAAAATATGCTAAATACACCATGAATTTAATATTTGAAAAGAAAAAAAAGGAAAAATCAGTAAAAATAAAAATACAGAAAATTGGAATGAAAATATAGAGGTAACATTAGTAACATTAAAAAAACTGGTGTTCTATATAATTTCCTCTTTTGTAAATTCATGGTACTAGTAAGTTACCCTCTATTACCTTATAAGAGTATAATTTAAATAATAAATGAAACAAATTAAATATTAAAGAATTAAATTTTAGTATACATAAATGCAATAGTCATTAATGTAAATATATATAATAAAAATAAAAGTTTGTTTTTCATAACAAATAAATTTTTTATTAAAAACATATAAATTTGTTAAAGTTTGTATATACAGTATAAATAATAGCATGCACACTGAAATCAGAAAATAAAAAGAAAGAAATACACAAGAAATGAGCATATATCAGTTTAGATATTGGAGCACCTCATTTAAAATAAAAAATTTTAAAAATACAAAAAATGAAGAGTAAAGTGACAGATCTGAAAAGTAAAGTATAAAAAAAATGTTGAATGGAGAGGAAGCAAATCTATCTTAGAGCATAAAAGGTAAAATGAGGGTATGAGGATGCAAGGTATGTTTGGAGAAAGAATGGAAAAAGGGCTCTGATTATGGATTCCACTAAAAACCAAATGAATCATGTTTTGCGTAATTACAGTTTTAGACATTGTATGATGCATATCAATGTAATAAAAACCGGTCTGATCAATGAACCGAGAAAGATAGCGGACCATAGATTTGAAGTTGAACAGAGATCGAATCGGAGTTGAACCGATTTATGTAAAATATAATATTTAACATATTTTATACATAGTAAAATATAAAAATTATTTAAATTAAACATATTTATATACAATAATATATTCAAAATATTATATATTGAAATTCAAATTAATATATAAATATATTTCTAAATACTTCTAAGTATAATAATATCAATATATATATATATATTATTTAAAAAAAATAATATAATTTATTTATTTATGTATATATTTTTTATTTTTTAAAAAAACTATAATAAATAATAATTTGTAAAAAATAATATTCAACATACATTCATTTCTCAAGTAAAATATTTTAAATTAAAATAACTAATTTTAAAAATAATTTATATAATAATTTTATCATGATATATATTAGTAATATAAATACAAATATGTAAATTTAAATTTATTAAATATATATATATTTCTTAAATAATGTTAATACTTTTACGAAAAATTAAATTAATGCATAGTTGTATATTGGATTATTGATAATATAATACATAGTCATATATTGATAATAAATATTTATAATTTAAAAATGTCAAATAATTTCAAGAAATATTTATTTGTCATAGTTGTACTTTTATAATAAAAATATAAAAAACTAAATATTGATTTTATATAAATCTTTTTTCAATAATATGAACAATTTTATAAATAGTTAATTTGATGTAAATTTAGATAAATTCATTTTGTAAATAAAACTAATATAAAAAATGATTATTTAAACCACGTATCACAATTTTACCAAATATATATATAACTTTTAAATAATGTGATAATTTTTTACATAATATATATATATATATATAATTTTTATTAATAAAAATAATTTATACTAAATTTTTTAAGAATATATATTCTAATATAAAAATGGAAAATTTTAATTTAAATATGTATTATTAATATTTAAAATATTGTACTTTATATATATTTATGTTCGTTGAACATAATATTGAAAAAAGTTAATGGTTTGGTGGTTAAAAGTTGTTAAATTAATAAAAAAGGTATGAGTTCAAAACCTTCAAACACCATTTCTTGTAATTTTTCAACATTTTCAAAGATTTCATAAATTAGTCAAATCAGTTGAATCCGACCGATTTGACTGGTTTCCGATTCAATCGACCAGTTTATCAGTTTTCTGATCAATTAATATAGTCCCTAGATTTGGTATTTAAAATCGACTGGCTTGATGACTGGTTCCAAATTAAACTAGTTGAACCGGCTATGCTTGTTAGTTTTTACAACAATGATGCATATAAAACAAAATTGGAGTAAGATGAGAGGGTGGATTTAAAAGTCATTTAATGACAATTTTAAATTATTTTATGCATTGGGCTGCAGCTATTATGTCAAAAATAAATTTATTTATTTCAAAAAAAATCTAAGGATATATGGATGATGTCATTTGTTGTTGCTGTTGTTGTCTGTAATGACAAAAAAGGGGGTTAAAAACAGTGTCGTTTCGCTCTTTGTTTTTAAGGGTAATTATGGAAGTACTTATAACAGTGTCAAAAGTTTCGCTTATAATGTATAGATAGATATGCTATGTAGTTTTTGCTTGGATCTAGGAGGATAGATGTTATGTGGCTGGTTGTTTTGGTTATAGCTTTGTGTCACGGGTCCACGCACTTGGGACTGTGTAGCGCTCGCTTTGGTTGCGTTCAAGCAAGCCAGCAAGGATTATTGCGCTAATTTTGCATATAAGATGGGATATGGATTAGATTCGGGCCAACGAACGAATAATCGATAGCATTTGCAAGCACGGTATGATAGCGTAATCAAGATAACACATAAATATAAACAAGCGATCACATAAATATGGCATCACATCAAAAATGCACAACCACACAAAGAAAGGCTCGAAAATGAGTAGAAATCAGGCTAGTATTTCATTATATTCGATTGAACATTACAAAGATGGCTAATCTATTATATAACGTTCGTGTGGGTAGGGGGCAACCCACAAGGCGAATGGACCCGTCAAGTATCCGATCCGAGCAACTAGTCCAATTGGTGACTAGTCACTCCCCCCTAAAGAGCTTAAGGGGCATGTTGAGACCTGGCAGGAGGAGACATGGATATATTCTAGACATCACTCATTTGAAATTACTAAAATATAATTATTTTTGAAAAGACTGTTTCGCCCTTTCATTACAAGATTCTTCCCTCCATTACAAGATGTCCCCCCCTTACACTTTTCCCCACTCAAATAGTTGACGTCCTCATCGACTGAGTCCTTAAAAAGGTGTCAATCTATGGACTGAAGAAGAATAAGTCTTCGGCTTTTTCCCAAGTAGTCTCCTCTTTGCTTTGGCCTTTCCACTTGACTAAGTATTCTTTGAATTGTCACCGGCTAGATGATTGCATGCGTTCTGCTAAAATCTCTTCCAGTTCTTTGGTTATTGGTGGTTATTTACTGATGGTCGATCTGATTGCTTTATTGCGGTTGGCATCTTCCTTGTCGGGAAGGTATGACTTCAAGTTGCTAACGTGGAACACAAGATGAACTTGCATCCATTCTGGGGGCTTAATCTTATAAGAAACTTGTCCCACTTTAGAAACAATAGGCACTGGACCTTCATAACTCCTCACCAATCTTCTATCTCGATTGCGAAGAAACCACAATTGTTCTGGTAATAGCTTCACCATCACTATATCTCCCACTTGAAATTGTTGAGGTCGTCGATTTTCATTGACCCATTTCTTTATTCTTTGGGAGGCTTTCTCTAGATGTGCTCTTGCAATCTCTTCATTCTGCTTCCACTATTTTGTGAAAAGGAAGGCATTTGGGTTCTTTCCTTTGTATGGTACATCAAGAGTGTAGAGCACCAGAGGTTGCTGACCTGTAACAATCTCAAATGGACTTTTATTAGTAGTAGAGCTCTTCTGACAATTGAAGCAAAATTGGGCCACATCAAGTAAACATGGCCAATTCTTCTGGCTAGAATTGACAAAGTGTTACAGATATTCTTCTAAGAGGCTATTGAATTTTTCTGTCTAGCCATTAGTCTCGGGATGATAACTGGTTGACATATCTAGTTAGGATCCCAAGAGACGGAATAACTCTGACCAGAATGACCCCACAAATCGCCCATCTCTATCACTGATAATGCTTTTGGGAACTCCCCAATATTTAACCACATGTTTGAAGAATGCACGGGCCGTTGTTTCTGCTGAACAATATTTTGACATGGTAATGAAAGTCTCGTACTTAGAGAAGCGGTCAATGACTACTAA
Source organism: Balakata baccata (assembly GCA_949630135.1). Taxonomy (NCBI): domain Eukaryota; kingdom Viridiplantae; phylum Streptophyta; class Magnoliopsida; order Malpighiales; family Euphorbiaceae; genus Balakata; species Balakata baccata. Next base: position 20,273 of record CATIWF010231715.1, read on the forward strand.
GATTGTGTCACACTCCCCTACTCAGGGCAAACTTGTGATAAAATCCAAGGAGACGCTTTCCCATGGGTATTGAGGTATTGGTAGAGGTTGTAACAATCCCGCCGATTTTTGTTTCTCTATTTTATCTTGTTGGCAAACTAGGCAAGTTTTTGTATATTCCCGCACGTCTTCCTCCATTTGGGCCCAATAATAATTCTGTTGTAAGAGTGCAAAAGTACGGTACCACCCTGGATGGCTTGCTCATAGTGTATCATGGCACTCTTACAGTAGTAGTTTCTGCAATTGTCCCGCTTTTGGCATATATAACTGTTGCTTCCTTGTCCACAACAAATCATCTTCCCACCAGAATTGCCTAGTCTTTCCTTGTTAGGCTAACTCTACCAATGCCATGGCTTGTGGTCTTTGTCAAGGTTGAGTTTGATTTAGTCTTTCAACGAACTGGTAACTTGGCTCCTTGAGAGGTGGGCCAACTGGCTTACCACTGCTAATTCCACTTTTCTGCTCAGTGCATCTGCCACCCAGTTGGACCTTCCTATCTTATATTCGAATACTAGATCAAACTCTGCCAGAAACTCTTACCACCTAGCTTGCTTGGAAGTTAATTTGGGCTGTGTTAGGAAATGGCTAATCGCGGTATTGTCGGTCTTGACTACAAACTTGGACCCCAAAGAGTAATGTCTCCACACCCAAAGATAATGAATTACAGCTAACAACTCTTTTTCCTGTGTTATATATCGCTGCTCCATGTCGTTTAACTTCCTACTCTTAAAGGGACGAGGTGAT
>CATIWF010231754.1:0-15715 GCA_949630135.1 Balakata baccata
GGGGCTTATAATAGGGATAGACCTGGATGTCTCTGCTTCAGCTCTTGTAAATGCCTGTCGAAATTCTGGTCTTCTAATTTTAACTGCGGGAAAAGGAAATATTGTTAGGCTGGTCCCTCCATTGGTCATCTCGGAACAAGAATTGGGTCGTGCAGCTGATATTCTGCTTGAATGTTTGCCAGCACTTGACACCAATTGAAGCAAAGAGGAGTGATCTCGGCCTATCATTCCGGTTGATAAGTATTAGAATTTCTTCATAATACAGAGAACTTGTAACTTTAAACTTGGAACATCTATAATAATGCAGTCAAGGATGTTCCACTGCCTCTGGCTAACCATGGTTTGTATCTTCTTTATGTGATATCTACGGATTAAGTTAATAATTTTTCTTTAATGATGGCTTGGACAATTTTTCTTTGACCGTGCATTCTAATATTTCTCTCCAAAATTTCTCTCCAAAAGTCTATTTTCATAATCCCTCTTAAAAATAGGTTCACTAAAATATTTTTATTTTTAACCGTTCAAAATTATAAGTTATTTATTTAATTACTTATTTGTATATAACCTTTATTAAATATAGCTAATTCAATTTTTACTTTAAATAATTCTTGAAATTGATTGATATTTATATTAGTATTAATTTGAATCTTGTATTAGGAATATCAAATAATTATTTTTAAAATAATAATAAATAGAGAATATTTTTAAAAAAATATCAAATAAAAATTATTAATTTAACTAATTTTTTAAATATGTGAAAATAAAACTATTTTTTTTTTCTCTCTCTTATTATCTGTGTAAATAATATAAACAAAGCCAGAGTACAAGAATCATAATCCATAAAGGTATCATAATAATAACATACTTTCTCTTGTCTTATTTCGTCTTGGGATTTTATGTTTTTGTCAAAATTATCACGCCTAGTAAAAAATGTTCCATTGTTTATCTCTTAATTACAAGATACAGAGTAAAATCTCAGTATCCAAAAAGAAACTGCGTAAAACACTAAACCCATCGCTTGCTAAATACTAAGCTCAAGCTTGCTTTTTTTTTTGGGGAAACACTAATCTCAAGCTCTTTGGAAATACCATTTTCACCTTTCTCTCAACAGGGTGTGTTTATCAGACATTCTTTTTTGTTCCTAAAGAATGTTTCTTCAATTATATATATTTATAATTGCAAATTAACCCTTGTCCTGTACACTGCACGACCTCGAGATATGCTCTACATACCAAGCCAAAGAATGGCAATATCAACGGTTGGATTATTGTTTTGCATGGAGTATTAACTTAAGCAAGCCCTAGCTAGCGCAGGAATAGAAGATTGACTTCAAAGTTTGGAAAAATAAATTAATTTTATGAAATTGCATGTGCATAGATCGATGATGTTCTCTGTTGTGCTTACCGTTCTTTGTTAACTGAGCAAAAGTTAATATTATTACACTTTCTCTTGTTTGCATGCACTTGGAATTTTTGAAAACCTCGGTTTTCTATTTTGTATTCACTTGTTTCCTTATTATTATTATTATTTTTTCAACACTTGTTTCGTTATTTATATGCATTTGGAAACATATTTTGATTAAAGAAAAATATTTGGTCCCCTTCGGAATTTTTTCTAATAGTCAAGACAAACGATCCCTATAATTTTGAATTTTAAAATATTAAATAAAAAAATGATTATGATTATATACTTTCTCTCTCAAAAAAAAAAAAGATTTAATTCTATTTTCATATATATTAAAAAAATTATTTAAGTTAGTTAAATTATTAATTTTTGTTTGATATTTTTTAAAAGAGAAATATTATTCGTCTCAATACTTTTTATTCCAACTCATATCTAATTTGCATAAAATACTTATATTCTATCCATCCATTTGTTTTATTCAATGTACATTAAAAGATCAAGTTGAGACAAAAAGTATTGAAGCAATTAGTATTTATCTTTCAAATAATGCCCTCAATTTATTATAATTTTGAAAACAATTATTTAATATTTTTAATGCTGTAAATGTCAATCAATTTTATTGAATTGAAAAAATTAAATAGATATGTAGATATATTTAATAAAAAAATATTTATAATTGAACAAAATTTTAAAATGTTAAAAATAAGGTTATTTTTTCAAAGGAGGAAATATTATTAAGGAGGTTTATAATGAGACCTAATTAATTTTCACACAGATCTTTTCAATCCCAAATTTCTTCTCCTCCACCCAAAAGATTACAGTCTAATCAACATTTCTTAAAAGATTTTGCCTCTTTTTATATGATAACTCCATTCCATTGTTCAAAAAAAAAAAACATTTATGTAAAGTCATAATATATTTTTCCCTTTAAAAGTATAATTATGTTTTATCAAATAAAATACTATATATATTTTATTCCATATTAAAAAATATATATAATTTTATTTTTTGACAAACTTTTACTTTTTAAAAATTTCACTCTTGATCATATACAGTTTTTAAAATTAAGAAAATAATTGTAACTCGTACAAATTGAAATCATATTTAAATATTAAGATGTGAATATAAATACTTATTTGACACGAATAAAATTCGGTTTCTATCAAAATGAGAAAAAATGCGTAATGGAAGAAAAAAAGTAAATGTAAATTAAATTCAGAAAACAGTCAAACAATCATGTCCGTTGACGACAAGGTGACGATATCTGTGGCTTAAAATATAGGGTTGCACGTAATCCAACGGCTATTAAAACACACTACTCTATAACTGGGAGTCCTCGACATACGGTATTACACTTCCCTTAATACTAATCAAATCACCAGCTTCAGTAAAGTAATTGCCCCCACTATATCTTTTCTAATGACGTATCTGTCCTTCTTTTCTTCTTCTTCGTTGGTTTTTTTGTTTTTTTTTCTTTTCCAACAATTTTTTTTCTCTCTTGCCACTCCATCAGAAAATTCAGAATATGCCCATCAAATAATTATTTCAGATGACATTTTGTCAGAATATTTATTGTTGCCATTCTCATTAAAAGATTTATTGTGATTTTCTTTTAAATTATTCATTAATCAGCACTTATCAGTTTATAGTATTTATAATTTATTCAATAATATAGTTTTTTATGAATTTTTTTTATAAAAGTCTACATAAATATTTTTGGTTAGTAAACAAACGAAATAAATACTTCAGGTAAATAAATAGTAAGAGGCGGATGGGGGGAAAGGGGTATTTCTGACATTAGGAAGCGGATATCCTTCCTGCCAACCCAAGGACATGTATGTAAATGTGACGCGGGATTACGGTCTCATCCAACTTGACAGAATATCTTTTTTTTTTATTTTTTCCGAAATCAAAAAATACGGATTAATTATTTATAAGATATGAAAAATAAATATTTCATTTATTTATTTTCTTCAAATCAATCTCCTATATATAAAACCCTGACGTTTAATTTTTCTCTTCAGCACAACAGCTAAACGCCATGAACAACCAAACAATGCTCCCCGTTCCGTTCTTTTCCAACTCCGGAGCATTACACGTATCTGATACTTTAAGCTTCCTGCCCGATGCCACACCCCTCTGTACGCCTTTTTGTGGCCCTCAATATCCTTTCCTTTCTTCTGTTTACTCCTACAACCACCTTATCCCTACCGTCTTCAGCCCTGTTCCGCCCGATATCTCTGCTCTTGTGTCTCTCCCAGATGTTTTTGAGAAGTCATACTCCGATTGTTGCTTGAAGGAAACCGAAATCCAGGACGAAACACCCCCTGTTCTTGATGGAATCGCCGCCGTAGTTGGCGAACACGTCTTGTTCGGAGCAAATGCCACAACCCAAACCCCCGAGAGTTTCAACTTCCCTTCCGTTTCTCAACGAGCCGTGTCCAAGGCAGCGAAGCTCGAAGTTACCAGCGGCTTGCCCTTGGCTAGGACGTATAGAGGAGTGAGAAAGAGGCCATGGGGAAGATGGTCAGCTGAGATACGTGACCGTATAGGAAGGTGCAGGCACTGGCTAGGAACATTCGATACGGCGGAGGAAGCGGCGCGGGCATACGATGCTGCGGCCAGGAAACTCAGAGGTGCGAAGGCAAGAACAAACTTTGAAATACCTCCAGTGCTGCCGATTTCGTCGCCAACTTCATCAGGTTCGTCAACGGAGGTGAAAAGGAGAAAAAACAAGAGGAATAGCAGTGGAAGAAATTGTGTAGTCGTAACCTCGATGGCTCAGCTGTTTAGCGATATCAGTAATAGCAATGGTGGTTTCAAAGGGAAGGTGGAGCTGGATTTAAAGTTGGGGATGGGTTTTGATCAGAATGAAAATAGGAATCCTCCATCTATGGTTGCTTAAATCCTTTCTCTTCGCAACCTTCTCGTGCATATGGAGTAGGGTTTCTGTTGTTTTGTTCTTTGGCAATTATGGTATCTTACATATATATATGAGTTATGGTTATGTTATTTAAGGTCATGCATGTGAATGAAAACTTTCTAGCTGCTAAAGATTATGCTTTTTGCGAGTGACGTTCAGGAAGACAATTATATGGGGTGGCAAGACTATAAAAAATCTGATACTATGCTGTAAAAACCTTTATAATACAAGCCTTTTTTCTGTTCCATGCATCTGGATTTTAGGACACAAACCAAAGAATGATCAAAAGACAAGCTTACAGCATGTTTTTTTAGGAGTATATGTGCCATTTTTGCTAGTGTCTAGGTCTAATTTTTTTTTAGTTTGTCGTACAGTGTCGAAGCTGATCAAAAGAACATGAAAATCAATAAGAGATAATTTTCATGTCAACTTAATAATAAGCAAATTTGAAATTGAACCACAATCAGTACTCTGCACAAAGCAATGAACTAAATTTAGCTTACTCGTAGAATTATGAAATTGCTGGGTTCAAGACTCCACCCCAATCAATTGATGTGGTTAAAAATCTCCCCACGCTCCTCGATATATAAGAAAAAAAAAAAGCTATCGTGTTAATTAATTTTAAGATAAAAGCAGAGAAGTCAATGAGCGAAGTACAACAATCATCAGCGGAGATAGCCTGGCAGCGAAAGTCGCCCATAAAACGCGGCCCCGGCGAGCCGGCGGGGGGAAGGTGAGGTGATAGTCTGATAGATATTAGTTAGGTAATTATATAATATAGAGATAGGTGTAGCAGTTGATGGGATGAGAAGAGAAGAGAAGAGAGGAATTATATAAAGGACGAAGATATCATAATCATATATATGAGGGGAACAGTGAGAATCTATTGTAGCTGCTGTGGTTATAATGATAATTATGGGTTTGGTTTTGTGGTTGAGGTTTAGAAATGTAGCAATATAAATGATTTAGCTTTTATGATACATATACACTGCTGATTTGCGTCAGTGACAGTAATGGAGATATGCCCACAGTCTGGTTTTGAATGATTGAAAGGCTACACTTCTGAATCCTGATTTGTTTTCCTTTTTTTTTTTATTATTATTATTATTCATTTCGTGTCCACTGTGTTGTTGGCGTCAAGCTTAAGATGAATCCTGCTTTGCTTCTTTTTGTTTTTTCTTTTCTTTTTTTTTTAAATAAATGAATTTATTCATCAGGGCTTAGAACTTCAAATCAAGACCCTTTCCATGATATGCTTAGTGTCTATCGGTACGTTGAGGATAATCAACAGTCAGATTATAAAATGCTTATTTAATATATGATATGTGTGCATAATAAACGAATTTAAATAATATATATATTTATTTATTGGTTGATATGCAGATATATTAGGGTGAATTATATGAACAGTATTCCAATTATATAATTTGTAACAACTCAATACTTTAAAAATAATATAAAGTAAAAATATTTTAATTATTTAAATCATAACAACTAAAAATAATATAAACAATAATATAAAGTAAAAATATTTTCATTATTTAAATCATAACAACTAAATATTTCAAAAATTATTTGTAACACAAAAGTATCTCATTTTTTATTTTGTAAATAAATATTATTTATATTTTTAATTATTAGTCTCCTAATATAAATGTAACATGAAATATCTATATCAGATAAATTTTAATAAAAACAAAATTAGTTATAACATCCACTCCAACTGGATATTACAATTAATTTTATTTTTATTAAAATTTATCTGAATATTTTATGTCATATTTCTATTAAAAAGACTAAGATAATGTTTAGAATTACTGTTAAGTGTTTCAAAAACAGATTTTAAATTTTTTGATTTAATTTACTAATTTTTTAATCTTTTATGAAATGTTTTTTCAAATATGTTTATGGACTCAAAATCAATTTTTAAAATTCAAAAAATAAAAATATAAAAAAAATTTTCAAGTAAAATGTTAAACAAGCCATAATAATAAAAAATAAAAGTATTATTTTATTACAAAATAAAAGTAAATAATTTTTAAAATAGTTACAATTTATATAATTATAATATTTTTGTATTACAAATTATTTTTTAGATATTAAATTGTTAACCTTTATATAATTAAATTGCCGTTATTGTGATTCATACGCCGTTGTACTGTAAAATAACCCTAAAAACAACTTTAAGAATTTTTTTTTTTTTTTCCATAGTTTTTGTGAGACGGCGGAAAATGAGAGAGTCGGGGGGCAAAAATGTTTTTATATGAAGTAAAATTATAAAAAAAAAAAAAAATGATAGATTGGTGTTGTCCAGAGGAATCAGGTTCAGAAGTCAGAACAGAAACTCCCCCTATTGTATGTATTTATGGATATATAGTACCTCTTTCTGAGTTGAGCTACCCCGACCTGGGAACTTGCAAGTCTTTCTGACCCAGGAATATCATTTCTTCTATAACCTCAAAAATGTTAAAAAAAAAAAAATCAAATTAAATATGTTCACCTATTCTATTTAATTCCTTCATTGAATTTTTATTCCATTAGGCTCTTAAATTTTTAAAATTTTTTTATTAAATTGTGACGTTTCTAATTTCTTTTTTGTATAGAGAATTTTTGGTGAAAAACGTTAAATCTAAAAAAAAAAATGATATGTTTAGAGATTAAATATAACAAAAATTTTATATTTGGAGGCTCAATAAACGAACATTAAAATTAAATGTCAATGCTTTTATTTCAATATTCTAATTTTGTATTTAATGTCATTTCTTCAAAAAAAATTTGTTTATTTGCCGTTTTTCCATGAAAGGAGTTGCTAATAAAATATAAATTGAAATTTTTTTTTTTTTTTTTACTAAAATATAAATTGAAAGTTAAAGAGTTCTTAATATAATATAGCATTAGAAGTATATGAGTTCAATATAATTAAAAGTTCAGTAAAAAGCTAACGAAGAGATGATTTAATTAGTATTTTTAATAGTAAAAATTGGATTCAAGTTCAAATCTCTTCAGCACTTTCTACTAATGACAAAAATTTATCATTTTTATAGTAAGTGTAAAAGTATAACTGTCATATTATATAGGTTTTATAGTAAGTGTAAAAGGATAACTGTCATATTATATAGGTTCTGTTTAGTAAAATTAGTTGATAATCTAATTATTTGCTGATAATTTAGTATCATGCTGATAATTTAATTATAGCTAATAATCTTGTAACTGAAAATTTGGTAGATGATTTAATAAAAAAAATATTTAGTAAAATTAGTTGAAAATGTAACAGAAAAATATAAAATGATATATTTATACTAATCAAAACATTATATAAAAATATATTTAAATATACAATACAAACAAATTATATAATATATATGCATAAATATATAATCATAATATAATATATATGTCTATCTTTATCATCTAACATTTTATTATTACACACATATATATATATACACATACATATTAAATAATTTAATAATTATATATTATAATATGTCATTTGTTAAAAAAAATAAACGTATAAAAGGAAAGATAAATTATAATCTACTAATTTATTTTTTATTACTATTTTATAAACTTTTTTTTAGGAGATTATAATCTAATTTTTTTTCTAAATAAATTATTTTACCAAATAAACATTATTAGTCGAATTAAATTATTTTTATGGTAGTTTGGTCCATACACCACTAAACCTCACAATAAAGGTGATTTTCATTAGGAAAAATTCAATACAACAATTTCAAAAAATTTAGAGGTAAAAATGCTTTTTTTTTTTTATTAACTACAAAATTAAAAATAAACAAGCAAATATGATGTTTAGCATTTCATGGCGTGGGTTACCGACGCTTATTTTCATGGAAAAGAAATGGGCCGTGGCCGTTTGCCTTCAATAATAACTGTTATATGCTATACTTCTGTACGTAGGATTATCGACCAAAATTCGTTATAAGTGTAAGAAGTGGTGGCAATTTTATAAATAAATCAAATTTACACAGCTATCAATTATACGATGATATTTTTGTAAATATTTATCATCTATTATTAAATAAAGGTTCATTAGTTTATTAAAAAATGTTCATTAAAAATAAACTGAAAAAGTTCATTAGGAATGAACTAGAGGTTAATTACGTTATTAAAAAAATATTCATTATAAATAAATAAAATTTTGGAGAATGTTCATTATTAATAAATTAAAAAAGTTAATTACGAATGAACTAAAAATTCATTAATTTATTAAAATAGATTCATTAGTTCATTAAAAAAAAGTTCATTACGAACAAAGTAAATATTCATTAATTTAATGAGAATATTCATTACGAATAAATTGAAAAGATTTTTTACACTAAATGTTCATTAATTTATTAAAAAATATTCATTAATTTATTGAAAAATGTCGATTAGTTTATTAATAAAGGTTTATTTCTTATATTAATATAAATTCATTTTATTTCTTATGTACTTAATTTAATGAATATTTTTTTATATTTTCATTTATAGATATAAATTCATTGAATCTACTTAAAAAAACTCAAAAAGTAACAAAAAATCCGGATAAAATACACCAGAAAAATAATAAATCGAGACTAATAGCATATAAAAACACAAAAAAATAAAATAATTATTGATTTTATTTTAAAATAAAATAAATTTTTATCAAGAAACTAATAAATATTTTACTAATAAATTTATATTAATAAATAAATATATCTAAATTTTTTTTTTATAAAATTACTGCTGTATTTCTAATAGTGTATTTGCGCTTCAATAAACACATTGACTGCCACGTAAACTCTGGGCTTTTGATTGGATTAGGGCTGTAACAATCTATTTATCCACGGTTGTTGGCATGTACTTTAAATTATATCCTAAATTTCTGACCATATAGCATAATAGAGTAAAAGTCGATAATAATTTTATAAATAAAATAAATTTATACAATTATAAAAGACACGATAATACTTTTATAAATATTTATTATCTGTTTATTGAGAATTATTTACAAGTTCATTAGTTATAAATTATATTATGGATTAAAAACAATTAGAAAAAATAATATAATATTCATTAAATTAAATACACAATGCATATTCTTGGAGACTATTCAAAAGATTCATATCTACATATCAAAAAGAAAATAATATCTATTAAATTAAATACATAAAAAAATGAAATGAATTTTACTAATAAACTAATGAACTTTTATTAATAAATTAATAATTTTTACTTTATTTCTAATGAATCTATAATTTTATAACAAATGAATTTTTTACTTTATTACTAATGGACATAAAGTTTATAAGTTATAATTTACTGATAATAAATTTATACTTTACAAAAAAATAAACATTTATTAATAAATTAATGAATATATAAATCTATAGTTTTATAACAAATGAACATAAACTAATAAACAAATATACAGCAGAAAATAAATATTTACAAAATTACCACCATATTTTTAATATCTATATAAATTTATTTTATCGATAAAAATACTACCAACTCTTTCAAATATGAAAGCTTTAGTCTATAATACTGCATTCACCGGAGTTCGTAATATAACAATCCGGCGTGTACTTGCAATAACAATATTAGATGTTACCCTTAGTTGACTTGCCTTTTACTCTCCTCCGTTCTTCACATTTTACTTGAGATTTTTTTTTTAAATATTATCAACCCTATCTCAAATTCTATAGACTATAATTAATCCAGCTTAAACTAATTATTGACTCGTTCTAAAATAGAGTTCTCAGCATAAATTTTCTCCACACTCAAATATTTTTTATAGTGTATACTTATATCAATTATTGTATATATACATACCCACTAACAATACCAATCGATATTTATAGACCTGATATCTGAATCCAAATTTATTAATTGAAATATCATAAATTAAAAACTTGAATCTTAATCATCCAATTCGAACAACTTATTTGAGTCCGATATATTGAATGTTTGGTTTTTTTGCCTACCAACCAACCCAGTTTTCTAATTTTCTGCTTATTTTACAAGAACATTTCACCATCAAGTACAAAACCCACAACTCAACATGAACTTTCAACACAGGCAAAAATGCTCTTTGAAATAGACGTATATGACGCTTCCCATATACTTCATGGCAATTTCACAACAATTATTTGTACATACAATTATACAAAAGGTATTTAAAAATATTCTAAAAAAGGAAATACAAGAAGCTACTCAAGTAACTGTGATGCAAGTTTCATAACTATCAAAATGCTCCGGAATATAGACTAGTCCAAAACAAATGAATTAGATTCACTTAGTATCAAAACATGTGATTATCTATAGGATAATTACATCTTATCTGTTAATATTTCCTAAAAAGAAAGCTGAAGGAATGAAGGTTTGGCCCCAAAGAATTTGGACGAACGTAGAAATCTGCCCAAAGAGAGAATCTTGACTGTAACTAATGATTAGGATCTCTACACTACCCTCAGTACCTTCGGTTTTAAAAACAAAGTTCCACCTCCAGGTTAAGAAGCGGTGAAGGCAACTGGTTTAGTACTTAAATTAATTCAATTTGCCATACTCATACTACTGCTGAACAATGCATCATTAAGCTTTAAGCATCAGTTGCGCTAGTGATTTGAAAGATAGATTACCAGTATACAACTAGAATCATCAGCTAATTCCATATAAGATGTTGGAGCCTAAATTATCTTCAACAGGCAGATTTAGGTCAGGCAACACAAAGGACGACTTCCGACTTCCAACCTCTTGTGTCTGGGAAGAAGCATTGGGCGATGGCGGCTCCAATTTATTGCATGCAGGACTTATTGTCATGATTGAACATGTGGGATCACAGGGTACCTTTATTTGCCTTATTGAATCAATTTCATCAGTTGCAACAGTAGCTGAAATTATTTGTGGTGTTTGCCTTGATAACAAATCCACCTGTAAAAAGAAACAATCACCCATACATCCTCAAGTAAAAAATGTAAAGTAAATCATCAAGCTTATGCAATAGTCGCAATATGTAATACCAACTAAAAGCAATAGCAATGTTTCTCTGTAAAAATTATAACCCTACAGTTTACAATAGGCTAAACAAACAATTATTTCAGCCTAGACAAGGTCTCCATTTCTTTTGGCTATTACCTGTGTAGGTTTGAGAAGTGAACAAAAGATTATGAATTATGTGGCAGGAAAAACAACTCTCGTGTTGAAGTACTGTCAAAGCCTTACGTACTTTATCACCCCTCGCAGACATCAAGATCACAGTAAGCATGACAACCTTGATGTTGACACAACCTATAGCAGCCAAACAACTATATTTGTGCAGCAAAAATTTATTGACTGCAGTTACAGGAACTAACACTCTTTTGGAGTAGGACTGCTCAACTCACAATCGAAAACCATATAATGAACACTGAATATTATATGATTAGAATTTACATACACACAACAAAGTAGAGTAACAATGGAACTAAACATCTGAAATTCAGTTGATGTATGTTAGATTTGTTGTTTTAAGAATTCGTTTCAGTTTCCTACATGAACTCTAAAACCAGTGTGACAGATGCTTGCAAAAGGAAGGAAGCAAAGCAATGACTCACTAAAGTAGAACCTTTGGGGTTATTACTTGGCATGTGACCTATGCAGAATAATCAATAACGAGCAGTATCATTTGGAGATAAATTATTTTAAAAGAGCATGCTTGAAATAGTAAACACTTCATGCTGATTTAAAGACTCTAACATGCCTTATTTGGTTGCATAAACAAAGTAACCAGTCATTAAAATTCTGATAATAAATTCTCAGCAGGATAAAAATGAAAATCACAGAAAAGATAGAAAGAACATGAATGGAGTGACAGCTTCACCTTCAATCTCTTCAAGCTTTCATTTGCAGCTCTCTGTTTTTCTAGAGTAAGTCGCAAGGTTGCCAATTGCTGCTCACACAAATGCAACATAAGATCAGAACTGAGTGTGCGTGTATAAATGCAAGGGCAGGAGGGAAGCAGACAAATTATCCAAGAAAAGAAGCCGATAAAACATACATTATTCAAATTTTTTCTTTCCGTCAACAGTAAACTTTCCTCCTCTTTAAGCTCAGGTAATGTCTGCCAGAAATCAAATAAATAAATAATATAACATACTGAAAATGGAGCATCACAAAGAACTTTCGAACTCAAATTCCATTTGTATTTTCTAATTCATACGTGACAAGAAGAGGATCAGGATAGAGCATATTTTTCCATGGATGTAATTTTATACCTTCTTCTTTCTTGACCTCTTGCCAGCAACCTGCACATAATTCGAGATGGGAAAGCTTAGACTAATGATGACATTTTTGAAAGCTGTGTAAGGAGATTCCACTGAGCAAATATGTATGTGCACCATACCACATACAGTACACCTAATACCAGTGCTAATACACGGATAGACAATGAGCAGTCATGTATTTCTTTCAACCATTTCAAGCACTAAAAAGGCATAAAATGAATGCAAAATGAAAATTCCATGAGGCAAATTGAAGCGAACGGAAAGGTACAATTTTTAACTCATTCAAAAATTAATGCAGAAGAAAACGGAGTCGGAAACAATTTGCTTCTGAAAGTTCCTTGAAAATCATTCAGAATCAGAACTTTCAACACAGCAACCGAGTCCACGCAGACTGAGCCACCGATTAGCATTGAGCCACGTCCTCGACAGGGGACAACGAAGGGTCACATGGTACACCCGTGACCATGCTACAAACTCTGTCCCCTTCGTTTAGCCAGGGAAATGAAGCAATGATCCCCTAAGATTAATTATCAGTTACACAATTAATTAATTTAGATAATTAGAAGAATAATGTTTTCTTATAATCTTTGGTAAATGCCAAAAAGTCAGCCTACAGCCTTATTGTAACCATTAATAAATTTGGAGAAAATGCGGTCCCCACACTAAAATAATTCCCTTTTTGATTTCCAAACCGAATTCGCACCAAAAATTTTCCCTTTTTTCTTTTCTTCCATTTCAACCGAAGCAAAGCATTTTTAAGTTCCCCTGCTTCCAACTCCAATTACATATATAATTGGAACATTTATTTGACCCAAGAAATTCCGCCTCCTCGGCCCCACCCAAAAATCCAAAACGGCTCCAGCAACAGCCTGTCAAATTATTCTTCAATACAACTCACATTTACTGCCCAATCAACTGATTACACGCCTATTCAGAGTTACCCAATAAAAAGGAAAGGCTGAGATCGAGCTGTCCGTTGCAAAAATCTAAACGCTGTCACGTGCGAAAAGACAGTATTTAGGTGCGCCCGCAGTAAGTGGAGAACTGCGGCAACCACACCAAATAATTTGCCTAATAAAGTGAAGTGCATAACCACTAACTACACTCCACCAAACCCCAAGCAGACCTATTTTGCCACGAGGACACGCCACCGGTTAAGCAGCTGAAATTATTTTGCTAGAGAAAAAAATAGAGTGTATGACAAAAATGCCCTTCATCTTAAAATCTAATTAAAAATTAAAAATTACCTTCGCTTTATTTATTTTTTTCCGGTATAGAAAAAGTTCTAATTGAAAGTTCAAGGGGTTTAATTCTAGGTAAGGACAGAATAGTCGTTTCCCGAGATATGTACGCGATCAGGTACTGACCCTACACAGAACTTCGAGTCTAGAACTCATCTATTGGACTGTAGTGTCCTTAACGGCGTCTCGGTCCTTTGAGCAAATATTAAAGACACGATGCCACCTTCGACCGCCTGAGCCCATCCCCATACATTGAACAAAAGCCACAATTTCTTTGCTCGAGAAAACAGTAAAAAAAAAAGTTTCAAATGAATAAAAAGTAATCCCAAATGGAAAGTCATGAGTTAGAAAAGATAAGGGCATAATAGTCAAAAGAAATTTTATACAGAAAAAACGGAAGCCAAAAATTACAGCATGGCCGGTAACCGAAGAATATCCCCGATCCGGTTGGAAATAGCCGATTTGGCCTCTAGATTCACGAGAAATCCTCGATGCAATAATGGAAGAATTGTTGGGGCTGGAAAAATTTTTTTTAAAAAAAATCCAAAAAGAAGATTAGAAAGGAAAGGAAGTATCGAGGGTTGCAATAAAGTCCAAGTAAATATCCTGCTTCACGAGGGTTAGTTCCGTCAATTAAGAAAAATGACACAAAAACACAAGCCAATTCACCGAATCAAACCCGCCGGTACACAGAACCCGAAAATAACAGCTAAAAAGGCAACAGACCTTAGATCTCGCAGTGTCAATCGGCTTACACTCCTCAAACCCGTCGGCTGCACAGCCGCTACCCGAGGTGCCACCGCTCCACGAAAGTGGTGTAGTGGGACTAGCACGAGCAGCATCAGCTTTCTTCCTCGGCACCTGCTTAGACCGCCGCTGCTTCACGCTCCAATCTAGCCGCAAAGAAGGCGTAGAGCCCTTATTCAACAGTGGCGGCGACGGCGCTTGGTATAGCTGCAAAAGCAGCTGAACGACGAGAGTGTCATCGGCCATGGCCACAGCCACCCAGTCGTCTTCAGTCATAATATCTTCTTTTAGACAGAGAAACAGTGGAGAAGATAGAGAGAAAGGAGAGAAAAATGGTTGAATGGGAGAAGGGGTGGCTATATATGTGTGGGTAAGGTGTGTGAAAGTCTGAAAGATGCTTCTTTCTTGCTGTGTTTGACATTAACCCCTTTCCTACATTTCTTTTTTTCTCTTGTTTTGGATTGGTTTTTGCGTTGTTTCCTCTTCGAATTTTTTATTAATATTTATTTTACGTGGGCCCACTCCCTGACCACGTGGCTGTAGCCAATTTTGGGTTTTCTTATTTTTTGGGTATTTTGGCTTCTCCCTTTGTTACATGTTTTGTTCTTTTTGGTGCTAGAATTTTGAATGGTACGTGGCTTTCATTACACGCGCCAAAAAATGGTAGAGTCGCACGTGTGAGAATCGTCTGGGTGACATGGCAGGATTAGTTTCCTAATTGACACATAAACACAATTTGATTTAGCTAATAACAAAGTGCTTATATTATATGTATGAAATTTTTAGATAAACTTATCATATTATTTATAAATTAATTTTTATTACATATTAATATATATAGAGATTTATTATTTATTGTAGAAAAAATTATTATTTCTTTTTTATAATTTGACATAATATAATAGTATATTCCTAAAGTTTGAAAAATATACAATTTATCCTCTGTTATTTTGACATAATACACTAATATATTTTAATATTTGAAAATTATATTATTTACCTTCTGGAGTTTTGATATATTGTGCTAATATCTCCTACAAATTTGATTTATTTCACTAATACCCCTATGAGTAAAAGAGAATATTTTTTTTACTAATGTATTATATTATTTTTCAAACATGAGAGGATACTAATATATTATGTCAAACTACATA
>CATIWF010231789.1:0-12442 GCA_949630135.1 Balakata baccata
TTTTTATTTTTTTCCTTACTAATTTTTTTCGAGTGTCAAGGAGATAAATTTCCACGCTAATCGCTGTTTATTAGGACAGAAGTTTCATTCAAATCCATCGCTAAATTTTTTAATAAATAATGAAAAAACTCATAAATCATAAAATTCTAATTTAACATTGCCAGTGAAGAAAATAATTTTATATATATATAAATTTCTTATCGGAATATTCTTTTAAATAAAATGGTATTCTACCTAATCCTCTTGAAGGATTGAATTACATTTTATAATAGAAAATGATTGTTAGTTATTTTGTAAATAATTAATTCAAAGGCTAATATACTTTTAGTCAATGATGTAACCAACTTTGAGCAATGCAACCTATCACATTATATTCCGCACAATAATAAAACTTTGTGCCACCATTAAAATGGCGAAAGAGAGGCAATTATCACCATCTTTTGACCAGATAGTCCATATATATATATATATATATATATTCCCACTAACACGTCACTATCTTGTCTCGAGCACTCCATTCTAGCAAACCTAAAAAGTAAAATTTGTGCGCTGCTCAAAAGCTAACATGAACTGCAGATCCGAGATATATATATATACTGCAAATTAATCCTTAAAATATATCCTATAATCATTTTCAGTTATCTATTCAATTTTAATTTAATACAAATAAATTTTTAAAATTTAAATTTAGTGTAAAATAATTTTTCAACTATATTCAAAAACTTATTTGCATTTAATTAAAATTGTTATAACTAATGTGCAACTTTACCCCCCTCTCTCTCTATATATATATATATATAAGTTTGAGCAATTAAGTGTATGTGTGGACAAAAAGCATAAGAGTTAATATCTCTGAACAATGTCCAAACCAAGGTAATAGTTTTGTCTTTGTTTTTTCAAGTTTCTGATTAGTAAATTAGATCTGGTAATTGTAATATCAATTAATGTTAACTTATGATGTTTAAGGCTGGAAGGCAAGGTTGCACTGATCACAGGTGCAGCCAGCGGAATTGGCGAAGAAGCCGTGCGATTATTCGTTGAAAATGGAGCAATTGTTGTTGCTGCTGATGTGGAGGACGATTTAGGCCATAAAGTGGTAGAATCACTGCCAACACAGCGAGCTACTTATCACCACTGCGATGTAAGAGACGAGAAGCAAGTCGAAGCAACAGTAAGCTTCATCCTCAACAAATATGGCAGGCTCGATGTTCTGTTCAGCAATGCGGGAATTTTAGGACCATTAACAGGCATTTTGGAGCTTGACATTGATGGCTTCGACAACACAATGGCCACTAACGTTCGGGGCGTCGCCGCCACCATCAAACACGCCGCCCGAGCCATGGTGGCGAAAGGGATTCGTGGGTCTATCATTTGCACAGCAAGCGCTGCGTCTTCACTGGCCGGAGTTGGGCCACATGCTTACACCATATCAAAGCATGCGGTGGTGGGTGTGGTTAGAGCAGCTTGCGCTGAGCTTGGGGCTCATGGGATTAGGGTTAATTGCATCTCTCCATTTGGGGTAGGCACACCACTTGCTTGTAGAGCTTACAATTTGGAACCCACTCAGGTTGAAGATAATACATGTGCCTTAGCCAATTTAAAGGGTGTGGTGCTCAAGGGTAGGCATGTTGCTGATGCTGCTTTGTTTCTTGCTTCTGATGATTCTGCTTACATTAGTGGCCATAATTTGGCCATTGATGGTGGTTTTACTGTGGTTACCCATACTTCTTCAGCTATCTAAATTTTGCTTAGATTGAATTGTTTCTCCACTTTTTTTTTTTGTTAGGAGGCTCAATCGTTTCTCTTTTTTTTTTTTAATGTGCTATGTGAAGTGCATTTCCTTTTAATCTGCAATTTTCTTAATTTTTTTTCCATATCAATATTAATTTTTTTTATTTTTGTATGTTGCCCTTTTTCCCCGGGATCCGTTGGCAGGATCCAAGAAATGTGCTTACGTTTGTGTAGCATAGTGTTAGCTTTTAATGGCTGTGCATATATAATAGATGATGACATATGTTAGAAAATTCAACACCACATGAAATATATACATTATTTTTTTATTTATGACTTGAATTTAAATTTTTAAGCGGTAAAGTGCACAAAAATTGTATATAAGAAACAATTTAAATAAAAATCCGATTAAGATGCAAAATAGTGAAAATAGATAAATACAGTTACGTTGCTATACCTACTTTATTTTATGAAAGGGATTATAGGCATAAGTTAGCATAGAGGCACTATCATTAAGTCCAATGATTAATCTACATTTACAATTTGGGCTAAGGAAAAATTACATTCACAAATTCTGTAGTCAAACATTATCACGTAAAAAAAAAAAAAACAAAGAAAAACCCAATAACAAAGGTAACCAACATTCGGGGTTTATCTGGCTGGATAAAATGAATTATGGTACTAAATTTTTTATATATATCAAATTGGTACAACGAAATTTTGGAATTAGTTTCAAATTATAATACCAAACGCTTTTTTCATTGATTCATGCTAATATAGATACAGAATTTACTGATATATATGTCAGATTTACTAATGTGATTACCGGATTTATTCACGTAGGTGCCCGGAAAAATTTTAAATACTATAATTTAAATTTAATTTTAAATTTTTGATATCAATTTGATATAAAATAAAATTTTGATACTAATTTGATATATATACCATTGGTAAAAAAAAAATCCCTTTGCTTGACCAAATTCTGAAATTTGTGCCCTTTAAAAACCATACTTTATTGCAAAAATATGATGAAAGAGCCTCTGAAAGGGAACTAATTGACCTAACAGTCAAAACTACCATTCTCCCTGTTTAAACCTCCACCTAAATCTCCAATGGCTGATCAAACATATTTTCATGAATTCAAACTTATATATATTTCCAAAAGAATTATAAGCAGGTTGAGTAACTGATGGCGCTGACGGTTTATTGGTACGATTTTATTTGTTTTGGCATCGTTGGTGCGGCTTTCGTCGGGTCTTTATGGGTTCTATGGAGGAAAGAAGTTGCTTCGAGATATGACTCCGCCACCATTTACGAAAGCCTGCTGGTGGCTCCGCTGGATTCCGATGGCTTATTCGCCGATGCTATTCCTAAGAATCATGTCGGCTCCGCCCAGTTATGGACCAGTTGTTGGAAAGGTTTTCGGCCTGGATGGCTACTCGCTACTCGCTTCTTCTCCTTTTTGGTCATGGCCGGATTTCTACTGTGGGATATAGCTGATTGGGACGCAACCATCTTCATGTACTATACTGAGTAAGTCCATTTTTTTTTCCTCTTTTTTGACATTTTGAAATTATTATTATTTGGGCAGGATCATGATCGTATTAATTCGAGAATTATTTTCTATTTCAAATTTTAAAATGATAATTATCAATAATTTATTTTTTGAGAATGGAGTTGTAGGTTAAATCATCTATTTTGAATTAATAGTAAGTGATTTTAAATTGACTATTATTTGTTGTGTAGTCCATGATTTACTAAATGTTTTAAATATATTTGTGATGTGTCATCTCTCTCCCATTCTAGTAAAAAAATTGATAATTTACCAATCTAGTTAATGCACCGGAATTATGATCTAATGTGGGGTTTGAAGCCACTCTTTCTCAATGAATGGAAATTGCAGTGGTAAGTCCAGG
This sequence comes from Balakata baccata, assembly GCA_949630135.1. Lineage (NCBI taxonomy): Eukaryota > Viridiplantae > Streptophyta > Magnoliopsida > Malpighiales > Euphorbiaceae > Balakata > Balakata baccata. The sequence continues at coordinate 3,648 of CATIWF010231789.1, forward strand.
GCATGTGCCAAGTGACATAGATCTGTCACTAAAAGATTTCAGACTCGAGGATTAGCAGTTTGAACTTTTTGGTGGAAAATGAAATTTAATAGTCCAATGAACTTCATGGTTGTGTTATTTTTTGGCTTATTAGGATGTATTTATAAAGTGTTAAAAGGTGGTAAAAAAAAAATAAAATTGAACTCTAGAACATATTCAATATTTGGTTGCATCGAATTCGAATCAATTATTGATTTTATTATTTTTTATATAAATGATATTCATAAATTACCAATTATAAATTTGTTATCCATTCAGCCAAATTAATACAGAGAAAATTACTCCAAACTCTCTTTTTAAAAAAATTTTCTTCAAATATCCCCATGCCTTTTAATTTCCTCAAATTGCAACATATTTTTGAATTTTGCTTTCATTCCTTTCGCATTTCCAAAACCCTCCATCTGATTTCGGTTAATAAGAGTCCTACAAAGCTGTATCCTCTTTTTCCTAAATTCTCCATCTTAAATAAGATTTTCCCGATCAACTTGATTTTATAGGAGGAATGGGAGCTTTTCTTATCAACTTGAGGTTTCTAACTCAAGCTAATGTCTATTTGAAATATGAAATGAGAAAATTGAAGAAATTATAGGGAAAGATATTAGTTCGGATTGGTGTTTGGTTGAAGAAATTTGTAAAAAAAATGAGATGGAAAGAGAGAAGATGAAAATTTCGGTTTTGAGAGGACAAAGCATTGCCTTCTAAAATGTGGAGATAAACTTTTGTTACTTTATTTCTTTATTTATTACTTTCATATTATGCCATTTTTTGTCATATAATTCTTATATATTCTTTGCCATAATGCATGTATACCACGTGGGCTCCATGCAAGGTGGCATTAGTTGTTTAACTAAGTTTTAATTATACTAATTAATCATGATTAGTTGTTAATTATACCAAAGATTCAATAGTCCCTATTCTTTTCTCTTTTTCAATTTAATCCATCACTAATTTTTAATTTCTTTAATTTCAAATCTTAAATTAATAAATTTTCTACAACTAAGTACACCATTATTTACATTATAATTTATTCTTCGTAATAATTTTTTCGGTTTCACAATTTGAGCATTTGAACAAAAACTATATTTTTCGATTCTACTTGATTAATTATCGATAAATTTTGTATTGTAATTTTTCATTTTTATTAGATCCAAAATTAGACTCCAATCATTTTGATGCTATATTGATTGCGAATGTGCTCGATTTTCAATCAGTATGATGTATCCAGTCTCAAAATGATCTCATCTATCAGTGTCCGAATTGGCAAACGTAACATTTCTCTCCTCCCTTAATAAATTTCATCCCCAAAATTTCTCCCTCATCCTCAGAATTTCTCTCTCATGTTTCATCTGTCAATGAGTTCACCATTTGATTTCCGTTAAAGACCCATATCAGAGAGCAATAGCTTATCAAAAACCTTCGTTTCTTACTAATGCTGACGTGCATGTAAGCTCATGCCTATTATAATCTTTATTAATCCAAGACCGCCTAAATCTTTAATAAGCTTTCACATTGAATTTGCTTCTGGGTTTAAATTTTTTGTTTGCAGCTAGGAGTTTAGTGGTTTGGAGCCTAGGAAGTCATCCAAGACCGCCTCATTTAATTTCTCCAATTTCAAATCCTAAACTATTTGAAACAATTAATCTTATTGAACTTTAGTTGTAATATATGTTTATTATATGTTTATATATGGGTTTACTTATATATATGAATAACATATAACATACGTATAACTAAATTATAATATATGATATAGTTTAAAATTATCTTTGCAGAAAACATTATATGTTAGTTATATGTAGGTTATATGTACAGCGAGTGAATAAATTGTTCCCGATCAGTTCTCAAACGCAATTTCCCATAGTTCAAACTGTCCAATTAAAAGTTTTTTAACCTTCTAAGTTTATTTTCAGTGTTAGATTTGAGAAAAGAAGTTGGAAAATATGAGAAATGAAGAGGGTAATCTCATACTCGATTTTTTCGTTTCTCAATTAGTCGTAAAATGATGGTTTTTGAAGCTCAAACTATCCAAGATAAGGTTTTTTTGACCCTTCCGATGTCAAAATTGTAATAGGAAGTTAGGAAAAAAGAGAAACGGGAGGACATCTCTAATGACTGATTTTCACCTCATCGATCAAACAAGTCAGCTTGGATTTTGGAAAAATTAATGTTACCGTTATGATAAGAAAGTGAAAACTAGTTGTGGTTTGAATTTCATGGTAATTAGAGATAGTTTGGATAGGAGACGGAGTTGATAGTAGTATAAAAAAAGGAAAGAAAAAGAAGAACTGCAATAAAAGAAAATAAAGGTTTGGTGGAAATAATTTTTGGCCATGTCCTAATTTTAGAAATAAAACTTATGAGAGCAAATTTTTAAAATCCTTATGGAATGGGAGGTTTGTGTACATATTCCATTAATATATCCAATAGTCCAAATTAGTGCCAGTAATTCATGTCATATCGTGCATGAACATATGGTGCCATTATTTGTATTATTTAAATGCTTCGTTTAACTATTTATAAAATTATATATTTAAACGTATTATATAAATATATTGTTTTATGTCTTATAATTATTTAAATATATTATTTCATATAATATAATTGTTTCAATATGTCGTTTTCTACTATATAAAATTTAAGATATATTTTATATATTTTTAAATATGTCTAATCCAATTATAAAAAAGATTACAATATAGTCAAAATGCAAAACGTTTGGGGCCTGTTAAACTTAAAACATGAATTCAATGCCTATTTGAAAGTTAACGCTCCATTGTCCAAGAAGCCAAAAAACTGGAGCAAACTGTTATTTGGCTTTCTTCCTTTCCGGCTCTCGGCCACTGTTTGTTTCCTCCATCTATGTCTAAATTCCAAGAAGAAGAAGGCAGTAATGATACTGGATCGCTTGGCAAGTTCCTATTTGCTGTTTGATAATCATTGTCACCGCTTTAGCTGCCTTATTCACTATAAGGAATGCAAAATCCGGATCACTGTACTTAGGTAATTTGTGAAACCATGCTGGAAATTCCTTAAACCTCTTTGGCTTCTCTTCTTTAGAGTTTCTGCCTTTTTTTGCTTTGCTCTTATGCTCTATGAGATCGTCGCCGTTGATGGAGCTTTTTCCTTCTATTTCTACACTCAGTCCGCTTTGGTATTCTTTTTCTTGTAAAGCCTATCAAGATGCAGGATTTCAAGTTTTCTCCAAAATGCGAGGAATTTTTATATCTTAGCTGAAAATTTTGAATGTGACGTTCTGTTGAAAACGGATATGCTTTCTAATTTCCTGTTTTTTTGTTGAACATTTTATCTGCAGATGGACATTTGCTTTAGTCATGGTATATTTTGCGGTATGTTCCAAGCACTATAATTTCATTATTCCCATTATGTTTGCCAGTTGAAGATTTGGATTGTTACTGGATGAATATCAATGTAGCTTTTCGAATGTTTTTTATGATGCTAAATTTGTTTCAAAATAAAACTTTTAAGGCTAAATTAAGTTAGCACACAAATTTCAACTTATGGCCTGTTTGTGTATGTTTCATCCTAAAACCAACTTTTTTAGCTTTTATTTAAGGAAAAATTACTGTAACACGAGGTTTTGATTTTTAAAAATATATTATGAAGTCTCTCATATTTGATTTAATACACTATACTGTCTTTTGGTTAATTTTTTCAATTATATATAAATAAAATATTAAATTTGTCTTTCTTTTTTTGTCTTAAAAAATATCAAAAAATTTAAATGCTTTTAACTTTATAACAAAATATCAAATTTGTTATTTCTTTTTAATATTGTATTTTTTAAATTAATAAAATATCAAATTTATCAAAAAAATAAATAAGGGCATTTTTTGTATTTTTTAGTTGACTAACAAAATATTCTATTTGACTAACGAAATATCATACTCAAAAGAATATTTGACTAACAAAATATTATACTCAAAAGTAACAGAAGGTCTTCTTAGTTTTTAGAATCAAATCTGATGGATTTGATATTATATTTCCAAAATTGAAGAGACTAACTAGTATATTCAACCAAATATCAGGAATGTATTAATAATTTACCCTTTATATAATTATTATCTACTATGAATTTATATTGCAATCTTGCCATGAATCATGCAAAACTAAAGAAAACAAAAATGAAAAAGATTAATTTTTTTTCAAGACGAAATGGAGCAACATAACAGTAAATTGAAAGTGGCATGTTAGTTTGTCCCAAAAATTTTGTGAAAAATTGATGTTCACAGACCAAATTAAACCTCAAGGCTTCAACTGATCATTAGTGATTATGCTATAATTGCCTTTAAATTGATTCTACGTGGAAATGTAAATTTAATGCCCCAACAATATTAATTTTATAGTTTTGGAGGGTTACATATGTTGTTTTTCTCTGAGTAGCTTGCCTCTGTCACATCTGGATATGGAATTTGGTTTGCCTCAACACAACGTCCTTGTGAAAATGGGGAAAATGCTGAAATTTTGAGACTCGATGTAGAAGATAGTGCAACTACAAACTCTGTACCTTACAGGGAGAAAGAAATAAAGGGAACTATTAAGTTGCAAAGTTACTATGCTGCAGAGGCCATTAGGCTAAGAGCTGGATTATGGGGATATCTAATGCAAACTATTTATCAGGTCAGTCTGTCATTATATTAATTTCTTCACTTTTCTTCTCTGTTATATGCATTCTTTTACTCATGGTTTGAGCCTTGTGAATTTTTAGTAGTAAGCCTAGCTTAAACATTTGTCATTCTGATGTGTGGTTGGAACTAACTTATTTAGATCGAGTTATTTTATAACAGACTTGTGCAGGTGCTGTCATCCTAACGGATATAGTTTTTTGGTGTATAATAGTTCCTTTTGGATCAAACGCTCATCTTGGACTGAATGTGGTAAGAATACTGTCTATTACTAATTTTAGTATTCATTTTGCTTAATTTTATTGGGTATTTTATTTATCTTCCATTTTTCCTGGGCATTGTTTATGTTCCTTTAGCATTGCTACAGAAAGTATGAATAAAATCATGATATATACCTTAAAAAGGTAGACTTGGTGAAGTTATTCTTTTTTATCCCATTGTTACAGTATCTGCTAGGGAATTGTTAGAACTACCACTGGTTTAATTATTTATATTTTGTTCACAGCTGATGGGTTGCATGCACACTCTAAACGCTGTCTTTCTATTGCTGGATACTGCTCTAAATAACCTTGTAAGTATATTCATTCATTAAGTGGTCTTACTATCTTTGTTTCTATCTTTTAGACAAGAAAGATATATTAGAAATCAAATGGGGAATAATATTCCTTTTTGTTTTGGATATCTTGATAGTGGTTGGCTGTATAAAAAAGTAGTATTTTGTAAATGAAATCGACTGAAACATCAAAGCTATCTTGAAGCTTGTTTTGGTGTAAATTAACAAGCAGCAAACCAACTTGTCATATGTTTTCCCGTATCTTGTTTTCAGCCATTCCCTTGGTTCCGGCTCGCATATTTTGTGCAATGGAGTTGCCTTTATGTTGTTTTCCAATGGGTGATTCATGCCTGTGGTTTTACATGGTAAGCATGATAATGATTATCCATTTTGTACTTCTGTGTCAGATCATTAGAGACATAATATCTGTTATCCTAGGTTTTGCTTAAGGAGATAGTAATGTAATGACTGCCTATCTCAGGTGGCCATATCCATTCCTGGAGCTGGATATACCATGGGCTCCTTTGTGGTATTCTCTTAATCCCATCTTTCATCTATGTTACCAACTCATTGTGGAATAAGAGCAAAATTAAACATACATGCTATTGAATTTGTTCATCTTTAGGTACGTTGCCCTGGCTGTGGTTCACATCCCCTGTTATGGGATATATGCACTGATTGTCAAAGCAAAAAATTCGATTTTCCCCAGATGGTTTCCTCGTGCTTTTGTGAGGTCATACTGATTTTTCATTCTCAAAAGTGGGTAACATGAAACGTGATTCTGGATTTTGATTGCATGCTTCTGTATATAAAGGAAGCTCTGCTTATCTCTCCTTTACAGAAACTGGCTTGTATGTCTTGTTCCATATTTTACAGTTTGGAGAAAAGTCAAAAGCCCCCAAGCATTTACTTCATGGTAAATATTTACCTAGATTTATTCTGGAGGAATCCAATCATACTTTGGGGATGCAAAATATTGATCCTAAAGCTCAGTTCTAGAGAAGACGAATCTGTATGTTACACTGAAACTGCACTAGTTTATTGTCCCAATTCTTTTCTTAAGCCTGTTTTACTTCGACAGTTGTATCAATTATTGTTCAAGCGAATTGTTAAATCATGCATTGCATAGACATCATAAAAATTTTATGATAGATTATTTTCATAATAATCATTATTAGTTATTTTTATATCATAAATGTTTGTAGTTTATTAAAAAGATTATGATTTATAGTTCGAAATATTAAAACATCAAAATAAAGATTAAATATTTAAAATTGTTCAATAAAAAAAGGAAGTTTTAAGAAAATGATTAAGGAGTGAGAATGGTAAAATATTTGATAATTTTACTTAAAGCCTTTATCTACCCAAAAAAAAATTCTTAATGCATTTCTTATTAGAATAATAATTGTACAGCTTAAGGTTTATAAATGAACCGAATTTTAAACAATATTATCGCCTACTAAGCAGATTACATTTTATTCAAGTACGTTAATTTGTTACCAATTCATCAGGCTCAGGCAGACTTTTATTCAAATAATCAATATGCCACTCTCTTTTTAGTCGAAAAATATGACAAAAACATTATTCTATGAAATCTCACGCATACCACAATGACATAACTGAAATAGTAAAATCATAAGATTTAAAACATGAAATCAACAACCTTTCCATCTCCTACATAAGCATATTAACACAACGATAATCAATTTTGATAATCAAACCCACAAGTGTTTTGCTGAAAAAGTCAAGTAATACAACTTGAAATATCAAAACAACTAGTTTACATCCCCTATATATCTAGATTATCCGATTAAATTTGATTCTTTGAACCCATATGTTGAATACTCTAAGAATGAACCGAATGTTGAAGAGTTATCGCTTATCACTAATCATACTACACTGACAATTAATTGCAAGAAAAAGTACATCAATTCTCTCGATTTAAAATGGAACATCTCAATCATATGAACTGTTTAATATTCGATGATATTCAGACACATTCAAACACATTTAAGACTTCCATAGTACTTTATTTCAAGTGTTTATTAAAGATCAATTCAAATTTCAGGTGTTTGAAAATTATAAAAGTTATTAGTTTATGCTTATAAAATCAAACAAAGAGATTCAGTTTTAGTGTAGAAGATCAATATACTTCAATTGACAAATTCAGATGTCAATCATCATTGTAAAACAAGCCATAGTAAGCTACCATTGCAGGATCAAAAACATTTTAGTTTGGTAGTAGCAGAGAATAAAAAAAGGTGGTGGCAAACAAACTCAAATGCCAATATAAGAGACAATGCAACAGGACGCAACTTTATTGATACTATGATCAGAAAATGATTTAGAGACAGTATGATAAGAGTTGGAACCAAATTAAGTGAAGACATTCTGCAATCGGGGATAAGATTAATGCTTAAAAGCCAAAACCCACAACTTAGGAAACCTAGTTCTTGACCATAACGAAAAATACCTCTCAATTACAAACAAAACAGAGTGCACAAACAAATGCCTAACCAACCAAAGGAATAACTCACATCAACAATTACAATCCCAGTGAAATTCAGCCATCCATTGAACTTAATATGCTACCAAATTCAGAACCAAAAACCTTCTGATTAAATAACACAAAAACACTCCACAATTCATCTCATTTTCACACAATTTCTGATGGTGTTCCCTCCATAAATAGTACTTTATCAGGAATACATTTGCCTGAGCTCATCGAAACTCATACTATCAAGATTTAGTAATTGCCTGTGTTTATCAAAACTTGTAATATGAGGACATTCATTGGCTGATTAACACATGTTCCACAAACAAACAGCATAATGTAAATCGCTAACTATCCATTAAACTGCAAAAACTGCCTTTCAAAGTAATGACTGCAAAACAATAAAAGCAGAGACCAAGTCCAACACCATAATTCTCAACAACTGAAAACGAAAGATTTTGCCTCAAATTCTAATAAACCATCCCAAAATCAGTCACCGCCGGCTTTTTGGTAAACATAGGTGAGGCCACACTTACCACAGTAGTGCCTATCAAAATGATTGGCCATAAAAGTACCGGCTCCACATTCAGCGTTGGGACACTCCTTCCTCAGCCTCTGCACTTTACCGCTATCATCAACCTTGTAAAACTGAAGGACAGCGAGCTTCACCTTCTTCTTCTTGTGCTTGATCTTCTTAGGCTTGGTGTAGGTCTTCTTCTTTCTCTTCTTGGCTCCACCTCTCAAGCGCAGCACCAGGTGAAGAGTCGACTCCTTCTGAATATTGTAGTCGGCGAGAGTTCGGCCATCTTCTAGTTGCTTTCCGGCGAATATTAGCCGCTGCTGGTCCGGCGGGATGCCCTCCTTGTCTTGGATCTTGGCCTTCACATTATCGATGGTATCTGAGGACTCAACCTCGAGAGTTATGGTCTTACCCGTTAGGGTTTTCACGAAGATCTGCATCTTTGGCCACTGATGCAGATAACACAGATTTTCGGCTAGGGTTTTGATAGGGGTGTGGTTTGAGAGGTGGGAGTGATTTTTAGGGTTTTGTTGGTATAATTATTGG
>CATIWF010231799.1:0-74241 GCA_949630135.1 Balakata baccata
GATGTTTGCTTAAACACCTCTTCTTCTCTTCTCATTCTCTGTGCTTATGTTTAGTTTACTGATCGATCAATGTTAATCCAATATAAGTTGGAGTTTTGAAGAATCAAAGGATGCAGATCAATATTCTAATCAATACTGATTGACGAAGTGTTCCTAGTAGCTCCTAAGTGTTGAGCTTATGAACTTACAGTTAAAAGGTATTGTGAAAGTATTATGAAGCATCTGTGAGGACCTTGAAGCTTCCACCCCCTTATTGGTATCAGAGCCTATAGTAAGCTATTGCCTAACACAGTTGATGCAGAAGAGAAGTATGCAACATCATTATGACAGATTCAAAGTTAATCCATTCAGACTCATCCACCTCAATTTCATCACTCTCCTTGCAACCTTCTTCTTCTTCCCGGCTGTCTCATCTTTATGAGCTTTCCTTCATCTCAAATGATCAGAAAGTTCAAGAATCCAATCTTCCCCTTCTTAATCCTTACCATACTTTCCAAAAACACAACTTCTTTTACTACTTCCATTAAGTCTTTAATTAGACAAAAGCCCTCTTCAGTCCGAGAATACATTCAATCTTCTTCCTTTGATAACTGTCCAATCAAGGGAACAGGTGAAGAATAGTTCATCACTTTGGAGATCCCTACTGAATTGCCTTCTCAGTGGCAAAGGAATGGATTCACTCATATTCATTTTGGAGCAATCCGTCTTGCTCTCACATATCATGGACGTAAAGGCCTTCCTATTGTGGCCCGAATAGCCCTTCTTGATACAAGGTTTCTGGAATACCAATATGCTGTTATTGGTACTATCTAGACTACCCTTAATGCTGGCACCATACTATACACCTTCTATCCTAACTTCAATATGAGGTTGCGAGAACCTCATACTTTCCATACTTTGAAGGTTCAAGTACAGATCTCTAGAGTTCAGAATGTAGCTACTACTGACATAGCTACACTTCACTATCAAATGATCTACCGAGTACAGAATCATGCCATGGATCTTTGTATCCCTACCTCTGAGGATGCCCTCAGTATTACAGTAGACTCTACGTAAGTTCCTAAGGTAGTCCAGATACCAAAACAACTGCAAAAGGAAGATCTTCAGATCTTTCCTCAATCACGGTTAACAAATTATGAGCTCTTGCACTAGAAAAAAGAGCCTGTCAGCTCCACTAAGCCAGTGTTTATCACATACAAGGATGGTACTGTAGAAACACAGTTCCTTCCTCCTGATGAAGATACCTCCCAGGCTTCTACGCCTCTTGAGTTTTCCACTCAATTTATGATGCAACTGGTATACCCTCAAGAAGAAATACCAATTGTTGCCTTTTCACCTACTGCACAACCAATTTATGAAGCTAAAAATGGAGATCACAAGTATTTTGATATTTGTAACTGTGATGATTGTTATGCAGATCGAGTTGCAGATGAAGACAAAGAAGTTAGTTCTAAGTCTTCAAGGAGAAAAAAGAAACCTCAGCGCTATTCCTCTGAGAACAAGTTTCATGACAGGTATGATAAAGGAGATCCTTCTATTGGTCTCTTGGGAGAACCCTCAGGTAAATACGACTATGTCGTTTCCTATTCAGCACCTTTTCACTTTACAAACCCTTTACCTACTCCATCACCTCCTCCTTTATGGGGTGATGATTTCCCAGAAGATACACCACCTCCACCTTCTAAACCATTACCATGTTACCAGATCCCTCCAAAAATCCCTTTACCTTGTTACCAGTCCTTCTTAAAACCAAAAGACCCTTTACCTCCACCAATCCCAATGATAGCTATGTATCAACCACCGTCTCCTTCATCCTATGAAGCAGACTTTCCATCTCTTCAGGATCACACTGACCCTGTTACCCATGTTAAAACCACATCGTATGTTCGTTCAACTACTGTTACCCCTGAAGGTACTCCTAAGCCAATCACACCTGCAGAATCAGTTCTCAATTGGCAAACTCAGAATGCTACTGTTCAGAATACAGTCCTCCATCATATTGAAAAGAAAGTTGATCATGTTTCCAGCAGAATTTCTGCCATGTAGTCTCAGTAGAGTTCACAGTTTGATGCCTTATATAAACTTTTCACACAACTTGAACAAAAACATGCAGCACTAAATGCAGATGTCATGTGGATGATTTCTTCACCGATGTATGATTCAACATTTGATTCCAAAGCTGTTAAACTTCAGCAGTTGGAGCAAGAAATCAGTTCCCTCCGGCAAGATCTCAAACGAGATTATCTCAGCAGTCCTTCTACCTATGCAGATCCATTGGGCTTATTTACAAATTTGCAGCCTCCTATTTCACACCAGCCTATTTACACTCCTGCATCAAGGTACCAGCCTTCTCAAGCAGAAATGGAAAGACTAGGCCTCACTTCAGAGCTTTTCCATAAACAATTCATGGAGCAAATGAATCTCGGCCCAAGTACTGTTCCAAAGCCCAAGCCCAGTACTTCAAAAGCTATTGTTCCTCCAACAGTAAGCCCATCAGTCCAAACTACTCCTAGTCCGGCCCCTGCACACCCAGGCCATCCTCCATCTCTCATGGTCCAACACCCATCACAAGACCAACCCATTCCACAAAAGAACCCAATCACTTCTTTCCTTGAAACCCAGGCCTTACATACCATGCCTATTGTTCCAAAACCACATCAAGATGTCCCTTACCTCTCCTGTTCAGATACCTCAGACTCAGAACCTGAGTTACCGACGATGCCTTTGATCCCAAATATCTTCATCCGACCCAATTCATGGCTGACCCCACTTCAGCACAAAGTGGTACTACTATTGGACAACAGTATACCACCGAAGAACTACCAGATGATGAAGAAATGGGAACCAATACTCCTGGTACAGGAACAGGTACCGGCACTCACCCAAATGTTCCACCCATGCCATCTAATGGCCCTTGGTTCACCTTTGATGATATTCCTCCTCACAAATGGAGAGACCGAATCCAAGAGTTCTTTGCTTGGATTGAACTTCAGCAACGCCGACCTAATGCTAGATTTCCAACTATTGTTCTTGAGTTTACCTCTCGTTTTACTGGAACTCTTCGAGACTGGTTTGTTCGTCTCCCTCAAGCACGAATGGTATGCTTTTATCATTCCCAGACGATTGCTGAAATTCTTACTACACTCCATCAGGAATTTGTTGGCAGCACCGTTGAATTTGATGATATGCAACGAGATGAATTCTTTAAGATGAGATGTTGTTCTTTGTTAAGAAAAGATCTCGATAAATATTACCAACGAATGACTCAGAAGTTTTATCTTCTGAATGGAGCCAATGATGCCAACCTTAAGCAAGCTTTCTTGACTTCTTTTCCTGAAGATGTTACCAATCATGTTCTTTTCCAACTCCGAGAACGTAGTATTGATTTGAATTCTTAAGCATTAGAGAAATCTATCAGAAAGTCCTACTTTCGGTTGATAAGATTTGTTCCCAACACAAAGTGCTCAAAGATCTTTTGTCTCATGATAATGATGCTCTTTGGAAATCCGCCTGTAAGCGCCTAGACTTACAAATTAAGTGCAAAGATTCCAGATGTTCTTACAAAACCAAGAAGTCCAAAAGATATCATAAGTGGCCTTCGAAGGATGCCTCCTATCCTAGAAAGCACAGAAGAAAGAAGTTCAAATTTTTCAAGCGTCGCAAACACAGAAAACAGAAAGGTGACAGATGCTATATTTGTGGCAAAAAAGGGCATTATGCAAAACAGTGTTCCAATAAGCCAAAGAAAGTCGCTAAAATCATCCAATAGATTAACAAGGTTTCCCCTGTTGATCTCGAAGAAGCAAAAATTGAATCTCTCTTTTCCCTTCGTGATGAAGCTGATGATAGAACACTCTTTGCAACAGAATTTTCTGATTCTGACTCCCAGTCAAATTTTGATGATGATCCTATGTTTCATGATCCATATCCACCATCCATCCACACCATCATTCCTTTTCCACCATTACTTAAAGATTCTTCTACCAATTTGACCCTTAACACACTCCCTCCTTTTTGTTCAACTCAACCCACATATCCAGTTCCTATGGTTCCAATCTATGTGTATCCTCACAAGTATGCTAATCCCATAAAGATCATTGCTTTGTTTGATACTGGAGCACATACTTCCATGATGAATCCAGCCGTACTACCCCCTAGATATTGGATCCCACATACACAATCCTTTCAAGCTGCTGATGGTAAAGTTTTTCACACTACATTGAAAACCAGAAACCCTATTATGTTACAGTTTTTCCCTAATTTGTTCACATGGACTCATGTCCTTGGCTCTAATCTTCCAAACAAAGATTTAGTCCTTGGATTTGATCTATATTACAAACTTAAAAAACTGTCCATCCTTCCAACTGGTTTATCTTATAACCATCAGATCTTACCATTTACCATTACTCCTTCCTTGTTTACCCTTCAACCCTCCTTGACTTTGCCTCATGCATTGGTACAAGACCTTCATGACTCCTGTTGTGCATCCTCGCATAGTGAATTCCTACAAAAGCATTCCTTCCCATTATGGACTCGTCTAGAGTTCTTTATCAATCTTCCATTTAAAGACAGAGCAGATGATAACCCTACCAAAGCAACCCATCCGGGTATGAATCCAGAAGAAATACAGCTAGTTGTTCAAGAATGCTCCCAGCTCCTCCAAGAAGGATTGATCCAACTCACAAAGTCTAATTGGCCATGCCAAGCCTTTTATGTCAATAAACGCACAGAACAACTCCGTGGAAAGAAACGTCTTGTCATTTACTATAAACCATTGAACCAATTCCTTCAAGATGATAAGTATCCTCTTCCAAGGATCGATTCCATGTTTCCTTTTATGGCTTCAGCTAAAGTCTTCTCCAAGTTTGACCTTAAGGCTGGTTTTTGGCAATTAGGCATTGTTCCTAAAGATCGGTATAAAACAGCCTTTTGTATTCCCAACCATCACTACGAATGGACTGTCATGCCATTTGGACTCAAAGTAGCACCATCCCTATTTCAGAAAGCTATGATCAGAATTTATGAGCCTCTACTCCATACGGCCCTCATTTACATTGATGATATTCTTCTGTATAGCCCAGATATAGCCTCTCATCAAGAGACTATTCAGAAGTTTGTTGAAATCACTAAGGCCCATGGTGTCATGCTTAGCCTATCTAAGATGCAATTGGCCCAGCCCACAATTGATTTTCTGGGTATACAATTTCAGAATGGCCAATACAAACCACAGCCTCACTTGGCCCAAGAACTTTTAAAGTTTCCTGATAGTGACCTTACGGTTAAGCAGCTTCAGTAGTTTCTCGGTATTGCAAATTATATCCGACAGTTTATAGTGCACTACAGTAAGCTGACTAAATCTCTCTATCAGCTTTTGAAAAAGCATCCCCCTCCGTGGTTGACAGTTCACACAAAGTCAGTACAAGCCCTGAAGTCTGTGACTCAGACTCTACCCCATTTGCAGATTCCTTCCACAGGAAAAAGGATTTTGCAGACTGACGCATCTGATGAACATTGGGGTGCAGTTCTTTTTGAGCAGATTGAAAATAAGAAAGAAATCTGTGGATACGCTAGTGGACACTTTAAAGAGAGTGAACTTCAATATCACTCAACATTCAAGGAAATCTTAGCTGTAAAGTATGCCATTAAGAAGTTTGAATTCCATCTAATTGGTCATCACTTTCTCGTGATTATGGATTGTTCTTCCTTTCCACGTATGCTAAACTTCAGACAGAAAACTATTCCACATCCCCAACTTCTTCATTGGAAAGAATGGTTTAGTAAGTACAGTTTTGAAGTTCAACATATAAAAGGAGACAAGAACCTCATTCCTGATTTCCTCTCCAGACCAAAACAAACTTCTCTTAGCACTTCTTCCATTGAAATTCCTTTCATCTTCATGGCATCCCACAATTCAACATCCACAGCCGCTTCAAGCTCCACTCCACCAGCTCAGACACTTTCAGACTTTCCTCCATCCTGTCCTAGAGGTCTTGACCTCTGTCCTATTCACAGTTTTGCATAAAACATGTTGTTCACTTACCTTGCCATGTTTCAGAATTCTCTTGGCCTTCCAAGAGAAATGATCTATTTCCCAGCAGAACAACCTTGGGTGATTGTTTATCAAATGGGTACAAAACCCATGCTCCTTGAACAACTGTGGTATCTATGGTGTCAATCCACCCTATACAACCATGCAGTCCAGTTTCAGCTCATCCCTTTTCTACCATTTTTATGCAATAGAGACAACCTTTAGTCTCCCCAGATTCGGTTCCTCACCTGGTTTCAACCTCTTTCCTACTGGAAAAACTTGTTTGCAGACCTCATAACAGACCACCCGTTTCAACCAACTCAGGACATCACTGCCATTGTCATTTTCCATCGTCCCTATACTCATATCTTAGGCACTCAAGTCACAGTTGCCGTTGGACACTCACAGCTTTGGAAAGTTGTTTCTCATCCAGAACCAACACAGATTGATTCTATTCGCCTCTCCCTGAATCAAGAATTATGCCGTCTTCTTTCTAAAAGGACTTATAGAGTTAGATGATGTAGATTTTTCATGTTATAATATTGACAAAGATGGGTTGCATATCAGACTTATCAATGGAAAATTCTCAAAGAAACATTATGCTTAACGCTCAGTAATGCTCTTGGCTCGTATGAGCTAAAACTATGAACGGCCCCCTCCCTAAAAAAAAAAACTCCCACCTGAACTACGTTTGGCTTGATCTTTCACAAGAAAGTACGCAGACAGCTTGGATTCATGCCAAGTTTAGTCACACCAAAAAAAAGAAAGTTGAGTAATATTTGTAATCCCTTTGAACTACGTTTTACTTTATCTTTCGCAAAAAAGTACGTACGCAGCTTGGGTTCATTCCAAGTCCAGTCACATCAAAGAAAAAAAAAGTTTGGTAGACATTTTCATCTCAATAGAGCAATTAATAAAGCATCATGCATTCATTAAAACAAACAAACAAACAAACTTGTTTTTTATTAAGAGCTTAAAGAGTTGTCTTATTACAAAGAGATGAAAAACAAATAACATGAGACAAAAATGGAGATAGTCTAAGGTTTGCACTTGAGATTCTTCAATTCATCAAAATCAATCTCAAGTAAGCCTCAAAGTTCTTGTAGTTTACCCTCTTCAGCATCACTATGCACAAGAGTGTCCTCAATAGTAGAAATCTTCGCTCAAACCTCGTTAATATATCTTCAACCTATTCTCAATAGTATTCTATGTATGTAGCTTGACCCAAAAATTTTAAAAAAAAAATGATGTCCATGAAGATTCACCATTACTAACATGATAGTTCAATAGTTGAAGGCCGTTGGCTGAAGGTTTAGATGTGTGAAGTGAAGAATGTAATAATGTGACTCTTGAAGAGGAGATGGTGCCAAATTTGAAGTTGTAGATGTTTTGTGATGTTCCCAAGCTCTAAGATGACAAGTGAGGAAGACTATTGAAAAAAGACCTTGAAAGAGCTAAATTGCCAATAGTAGGAGTGTAGACTGCAAGTGTAGTGCCCTTTTTTCTCTTTTGAAGTTTTGTTGTCCAAAATTACAAGATTGGTTGATGAAGGGCATGTAGTTCCCTTGAAGAGCATCATCTCAAGGAATAAGATGCAAGTTCATCTCTAAAATACAAATTTGAAGACAAAAATTGAAGTCACAATATGAATAAAATTGTATATGGTGGCACGTTGCACTTCGAAATTTGTAGTTTTAACAATTTTCAAACTTGCAAGAAAATTGAAAAAAAATAATCAAGAAAAATAAGCAAGAGCAAAGAAAATATTAAAGACACTTACAAGATTGGATTACAAATTTAAATTGTTGTTAATTGGCATCAAGTTCATGTTATGGACCTTGATTGTGAATCTTTGACAAAAATTGAAATTAGTAGAATGAAGACCAAAAGATATTGTTTATATAGAGAGATGTTCTTCTACTTGTAGAAGAAAAAATCTCTAAAGATGATTCTTTATAATCCAAATTGGAAAAAAAAAAAAAATATTCTTGAATGGATGTGAAGTTCTCGGATGCATAAAAGAAAGTCTCATAAATTGGTTCTTTTGCCTCCTAAATTGGTTTTATTCTTTTCCTTCTTTGCATACAAAATAAGAAAATGTTGCAAAATTGACCTATCATCATTCGGTGGAAGAGGAAATTAAATGCAAGAAATAGAAAATTAACCATACAATGCCGAACAAAGATTCACGAGTTCCTATTTTTAATTGGCCTAATCAAGTGTTGCTTCCTCAAGTAGGCAAATAGAAATGTTCAATTGAAAATTTACTTCTCAATCAAAGCAATTTACTTAAATGTTTATTTGATTTGATGAAGAAAAAAAATTTCCATCAAATAATTTAAATTATTAAGAGTACTTATGTATTTTTAATAATTTAAATTAAAATTGTCACACAAAAAAAATTTTGAGACATGATCACTTCAAAAATATTATCCGAACAAATCTTGATGGGGCATTTGTATATATAGAAATTTTGGAAGTTCGTAAATAAATCGGACTTATATTTTATTTAATAATTAATTTAATTTAATTATTAAATAAAAGATCCAATCAAATATTTTCATATATTAAAATATCCAATTGTCTAAAATGAATAAATATATTTCTTGAATTATCTAAGTGTCCATAAATATACTTGACTAAATAAGAGAAATATATTATTACCTTTTGTGGTTTAAATAACCATAAATATACAACCCCAATTCTCTTATAAATAGAGGAGATCCATTTTTCACTGAGAAAAAAAAGAAGAAGAATTCAAATCTTAAGCCGCTGGAACTCTACAATCAAAACATTAAAGTAAAGCTCTGCAGAATTATCTCCAAACATTAACACTACTCCAAACCAAAGTATCAATACTTCTACATCTTCAAATTGAGATTGTTCAAGTATTCAAATTTTTCAAAACGAATTTTCAAACGTTATTTTCATTCGTTATGGATTCAATCCATCTTCTTCATCAAAATCGAAGGAGAAATCTTCTACGGATTCGAGATTAAGATTCGTAAGCCCTGAACAGTAATCAAACGAGAAAAAAAAATTAAAGACTAATTTCTACATCCATGGAAATTCTTCATTAGAGATTGTACCCATTTTCCTTTTATTTTAATACATTTAATTTCGATATTTGTTCATTTTTTCCTTGTCTTTAATTTCAGAATAAGAAATTTGTATGTACAAGCGTTTGACATAAGAGTGGCAACGTGTTTGGATTTTGCAAAGAATCCGTTTAAATCCTAATTGATAATTTTAGTAGAATTTTTAAATGAGTTTATATAGTAATATTTAATCTCATCACAGATTTAGATAGAGCACGAATATAAGGTCATAGATCAATATATATATAATTTATTCTAGTATAAGTTATTGAATGTAATGCTATTAATTATATATTATTTATGTTTTTTATAGATTGATGAATTATAAATGTGGTTGAAAGTTAGAGATTTGTATTTTTTATTATTTTTATGTTATTTTTGAATAATTTGATGATTTATTTTAAATTTTTGAATTTTTTTTAATATTTTATTTTGTTTGTTTTATTTAATTTTGTATTAAATTTTGTGGTCGATTGCTAGTATATTTTTAAAATTTTAATTATTTAGTTATTTTCAATTTTTTAAAGATAAATAAGTATTTATGCGGGTTTGGATATTACTTGGATAATGTAAATTAAGTTGGGAACAAATATAAATATTAACATTATAATTTTAAATAGGTTCGGATAGAGGTATACATAATTGAGTTTAGATTCAGATATAACACTTTTTGCAGAGACTCTACTTGTTGCCGCTCCTATCCGACAAGATCTCTCCCTTCGCTTTTTTTTTTTCAAAAAAGATAATTTTTATTAGGAAAAAACATTAAAAAAATATATAAAGTTTGCTGAATTTAAGTATTATATCCTAAACAAAAATTATTCTATTAATTTTCATTTTCACTCCACATCTAATCCTCGATTTATTAGAACTTGGTTCCGAATGTAGATCTGACTTGGAAATGACTTGGCACATGTAAGCAAGTAATGTTCATCTTATATGGATTACTTATGTCAAGTAGGACGATACTAAAATTAGAATTCACCAAATATATTTTGAACTACAATTTTTGTTTTCATAAATGTCCTTGCAATATGACATTTATAATAACAATGTATTCAAATAATTGAAAAAAGTCCCAAGTTAAAAATAAATAAATAAATAATTGAAGATTTTTAATTTTAAAAATAATTTTATAAAAAAATTTTAGAGAAAATTATTATGTACTCCTGAAATTTGACATATTATACTAATACATCCTGATGTTTAAAAATTAAACAATTTACCTAATTTATTTTATTATATTATACTAATACGTTATTCCGTTAAATATTCTATTAAAAAGACTTTAGATTATGATGAAATATTAACAAAGAGAAAATTATTATTTACTCCAGAATTATTATACAATTGTATAGTATCCCTGAGTAAAAAAGAATATTATTTTTTATTTACAGTAAATATCTTAAAATTTAATATAATAACTTTATAGTTTAACGAAAATAAAAATGAGAGGACGAATCGTAAAATTTTTGAACTTCAAGGGTAGTAGTACAATATGTCAAATATTATATTATAGTGTAAATGCTAATTCTTTTCAAAATCTTAGGACGGTGATATAGAAAATTGAATACAACCTCCACCTCCATATAAATATAAGATAAGCTCATGATGTCAGTCATTTGTTATTAATATGTAAACATAAAATATTTGTAAGATAGTGCTAGTTTTCATTTTTTTTTACACTAATTTCATCATTTAATTGTAAGACATTAATAATCTCACAATAAAAAAAATTAAAGAAAACTTACTTTTTTTAATTATTTATTTTCTTAAATATAATCAATCATGAATTTTTTTTTTTTTTTTGCATTTCTATTTAATATATTTTGTTATCAATAAATTAATATGAATTTATCATTTTTTTTAATTTTTCAATGACACCCTAATTGTATAAGAGTTTATTAATCTCACGCAAATTGGTGACAGATTTTCATCATTTAGCGATAGAAATTTCCTTCGCTTTACTTTTCATCCGAATCTGTGCGTAAAAGAAAAAAATTTGGTTCATGTTATATTAGTTAAATTCCACAAAATTCAGAAATTTTTTTTTTTATGAAAACTCGTCTTATGTGGTATAATAAATAATCCATGTATGATGAGACTTAGATCCACATAGGATGAAACAGATAAAATTCAAAATAAATTTTTTTAATATATATATATGATAAATTTTTATGTAGACTATATTCACTATATCATATGTAGACTAATCAAATTACTTATTGATATACATTTAATTATTTTGTTCTCATTGGTTGAAGTAAATGCAATATATATATGAGAAATTTTTATGTACACTATATCCACTATATCATCTGTAAACTAATTAAATTACTTATTGACATGCATTTAATTGTTTTATTCTCTGAAGTTGAAGTAAATGCAATATATATATATATATATATATATATATATAACAGAGAAGTTTCTTCTTCTGTTCACTATCTTGAAGTTTCTGTTCTATGAGGCTCATTTATGATTCTATTTGATGATTTTTTTTCTTTTTTATTCTGAATTGATCATTTGCATTCATGATTTATTGAGGAAAAAATTACTAGAACGTAGCAAAACTCAAGCTTCAGAATGCTTCAATTGATTTTAGTCTTCCGAAGCAAACTGCTCCATATTCTTGTCGTTTTCTGGCATGTTTAGTCTATCTTGTTGTTACTGACAAGTGTTCAAGTTAATCTTTCTTGTTTTCTTTATTTGGTCACCATGGCTGCTGATCACGGAGAAATGGATACTGAGTAAGTGAATAAATGTGCTAATATATCTATTGAAGAGGAGGAGATGGGAGGTTTTGTTAATTTAGACCGAGCCATGACTATCTTTAAAATCAAAGCATTGTATCGACTGGAGTATAAATTCGGAATTTAGTAATAATTCGATAATAAGTGGAAAGTAATTATAAAATGATAAATATAATGTTTGATGAAGGGAAAAAAATAAAATTTGGTTTAGGACTTAATTGAAAAAGATGAAAAGTTTTGGAGTCAAATGGTAAAATAGGAGGACTAAAATTGAAATTTGCCAAGTTGACACAACAGTGGGCAGATTATCTTTGCTTTGGCCGGGCCGCCAAGATTTGGTAAAAAATATCTTTAATAATGGTAAAAATACCATCCAATTTTAAGATGAAAAAAATTTGAAGGCTGAGTCAAATTTGTGGGACCCACTTTTCACTTCAAATTCCTCTATATTTCTCTCAATTCTTCTTCCTTGAATAGATTTTCTCTTCTTCTTTTTAGGCAGCCACATGTTCTTTCTTTTTTCTCCATAACCAAAAGTTTAAAACACCAATTTTAGAGAGAGAAAGCTTAAGGAAAAGAAAAAAGGAGAAAAACTTATTGAAAATCCAACTATTAGAGAAAGTTTAAGGAAGTAAGTTATTTTTATCACCTCTCTATTTCTTTCTTCAAAATAAGCAAAGATTAACTTCTTTTGAGTCTTGAAGTGAACAAAAATGGGCTAAGTAAAGTTACGAGAGATTGAAGGAATTAGGCAAAGATTTAATGTATAAAGGTGCTAAAATGCTATAGAAAGATATATCTTGAACTTAGAATTAGAAAACATAAACTATAATAGGAAGAAAGCTAGTTAAGTTTGCTTAGGTTAATGCATAAAAGAAAAAGTAGAGCATGTAATTATTAAATATTAGGGTTTTCATATATTTTATGAAAAATAGGTGCATTTTGAAGAGAAAGGCTAATCAAGGTGAATGAGAAATTAAAGGAGAAGAGAAGGCTTGAAAGAGAAAAAAAGGAAAGGGAGAAAAAGCTTATATAAGGTATGTATAAGGTTGTAAAAATTGGTCTGATTAGCGAATCAGAAAATACAATGGGTCACAGATTTAAAGTAGAACCGGAGTTAAATTAGAGTCGAACCGATTTATGTGAATTATTTATAAAATATAATATGTCTTATAAATAAAATAAATAAATAAATAAATTGTTAGAGGTGATTTCTAGTGCACAAAACTAATAGAAAATGATTAATGTATCATTTTTGTCATATAAATAATATTTTTTTATAGGAATCAAAATAATTTAAAAAAATAAATTGAGTAAAATTTTTGTCAATAATTCTTAAATATTTTACAATAGGTCAATTTTGTCAATTAAACTAATAATTTTAATAATAACTAAAATAATTTAAAGTAATTTATATATAAAATTTTAATGTTGTATATTAATATTGAAAATATAAATACTAGAATTCAACTTTATTAAATACATACAACTCTTAAAATATTTTGTTGATAATTAGAATTAATATTTTTTTAATATATATATGTGTAATACAACATAAAAAATGAGTTTGACTTGCTATATATTTATTTTGGTTCTTTGTATCTCATAAGTGGCCAGTTGTTCTAGTGGATCCATCCCTTCACACGCGTGTTCGATCCCCAGCCACGCCAAAGCTAATATTTTGCCAGCATTTTACATCCGGTCAAACCAGATAAACTATGATCAGCTCACCAGTTTCCAGATAAATCGGTTGGTCTGGTTTTTACAACCAGCCGGTCCGACGGTTACAACCATAGATATGCACTGATTTTTACAACTGTACAGGCTATAACATTATTAAATAAAAATAATAAAATATTTGTATGAAAATATTTTTAGAACATTAATTTAAATTAAGTTAATGGTATATAGGGTTAAAATAGTTTTAGGTATTATATTTTGTGATGTGTCACTTTGCATTAGAAAGAGTTTAATGAAATACGGAACATTTTGATGATTAAATATGTTAAATTTAAAAATAAATAAGAAAAGTTTAATTAGGCAAGATATATTATGTGTAATGAATAAAGAATATAGAATGGATACTTATGTCTAGAACATTGATGAAATAATGAACTAGTTAGTGAATTGTGCCTAATTGGATTCTTTGAGTTTAGAAGTGAATTAATTTTGGTTAATAAGACCTTGTGGTTAAGATGGATGAAAACTAAAGAGAATGAATGATTTGTATGGAAATTGAGTTTGATTGAAACCATTGAGTGATCTTTTATGTATTATGAAGGTTAAATATGCTTGAGAATATGCCAAATTGGTGAACTGTATTATAATTGAAAGATGTTTAATACGATTATAAAAGTATATAAAATGAGCTTGATAATGAGATATGAAAGGGATAAGACATGTCTAATCTAGACTAGAGTGGGGTATATATGTTGCATGCTAACTAGAGAGAGTTAAGGCTATAATAGTCATAGGCTATAAAAATCGTAGGCAATTTATTGCCTGTTCAATTAGGCAGGAAACCGTCCATTTATTTTAGGACATACGTCTTATTTTATATGCGTCTGTTTACATAGGCCATGTGGCCATTTATTTAGGCCAAGTGGCCTGTTATATTCCTTATCTCTCCCTAATTCTCGTCTAGGCTATATTGGGTAAATAATTGAAAAATAAAATAAAATAAATATGGACAAGAATATAAAGAAAGATTTAGTTAATTTGAAAGTTTGTAATTATATAAAGATAATAATAGAATGTATAAGACTTATATATTTATGTTTAAAATTGTTAATGCATTATGAATGGAGATTGATGTCTATGTTTGCTTGATGTAATTACAAGTGTCATTATCTTTCTTATATGTGATAATTGGTATTAATTAAGATTTAATAAATGGAATTTGAAATGCTTGATTTATTTAATCGATATATTGAAATTATATATATATATATATATATATAATGTTTATTGTCAAAAAGCATGTACTATTAAGGGTTTGCTTAGCAAATGAGATTTTGTTTTCTCTCACGTAGGTTAAGGAGCTGCCGATACTTTAAAGTAGCTTGTAGATAAAGCTAGCAAGAACTAGTGGAATCTATATTCAAGGGAGCAACCAAGAGCTTAACTGTAGGTGAAATACTTTTTGTCCTTTTTGGAATTTTGTTTTGCATTTTGCTTGTACATAACTAATCATGTAGACTACTTAACATGAAGGGTTGTAATTAAAATTAAAATTTATATATATATATATATATATATATATATATATATATATATATATATATATATAAGTGTCTCTTTTTATGATTGGTAAATAGATTAAATGAGAGGTAGATGACATGTAGCATTGCTTACCCGTTTGTTAACTCAGTAGGGTAAGGGGTGTTACAAGTTTAGTAGTGGAAGATTTTGGTGAAGAGCAGGAACATATCAACTTTAAATTCCACTTGGTTGGTCATTTTCTAACTGAAAAATCAATCAACTTTGTGTTTATGCATAATATGCTAGCATCTCTTTGCGTCTAGTGAAGGGAGTTTGCATTATGAACTTGAATCTAAATTTATTCTCGTTCTAATTTTTTCATGAACTGGATATTCAAAGGGTTATCAAAGGAGGACCTTAGTCCTTAAATCAACATGTGCTTCTAATTAAGAGATTGGAAATGAATGAACAACCATCCCAAATTTCTCTATTCTACATGGAAATATGGGTTCAGGTGCACAATCTCCCTATCAGTTTCATGTTTGCTCACATTAGTCAATTGATTGGTGATTATATTAGAGAGTTTGCTAACACTGATCATAATAACTTTTCTGGACTTTGGCGTCTAGTGATGTGAGTCCGAGTTAAAGTAGATATTTATATCCCCATTAAGAGGAAGATGAAGATTAAGGAGGTTGGGGGTGACTTGGTTTGGGTGCAACTTGAGTATGAGAATATCCTCAATTTATGCTACTACTGTGAGTTCATTGGACACTTAGACAAGTTTTGTGAGAACCTTTATGATATGGATGGGGAAAAACTGGCTTTCCTTTATGGAGACTGGTTGCGCACTCAAATGAGATCAAAACCAGCAGTAGATGGTGAACGGTGGCTAAGAAACACAATCCTTATGACAGTTGATAGTGGTATGGATAGGGATGATAACTTGATGGTGATTGATGTGGTAGTTACTAAAAAGGGCGGTACCACGGATAAAGGGAGTCACGTTGGGAGTAGTGGGGGTGTGACTAAGAATAAGAGAACTGAATCTAAAATGATGATGATAGGTGGATAGGATAAAGGAGGAGTGGCTGATGGATTTGTGATTGTGGATCCTAAATGTAGGCATTTTGAATATGTAAATGTGACTTTAGGCCCTAACAATGCTAGCATTCCAAGCCCAAGTGGATTTCCTTCTATTCAGAGACTAGCTGGTGAGGTATGTCTGGAACCAAAAAAACATAGAAGCGGTGGGTCCTAGCCCCTAGGCCCACCAAGCCCAATGAGTACATTAGCATGGAATTGTCGTCGGCTTGGGAGCTCATGTACAATTTGGGTTTTATAAGACCTGGTCTTGACTAAGTGGCCCAACCTTGTGTTTCTTATGGAGACACTGTCGTTCTCTAATAAAATTGATTATTTTGGGGTTTGAGGGCTCATTCGCAGTAAATAGACAAGGCCATAGAGGAATAAGGATATGGTTAAGATACTGGATTCTTCACCTAATTTTATTGATTTTGAGGTTCACATGCAGGAACTTGGTCGACGGAGGGCATTTGGATTATATGGTATTCCAAAACAGAGTCACCACCGCGAGTAATGTGACCTTCTTAGGTCTTTAGCTAATCAATCTACTCTGCCATAGGTAATTTTAGGTCACTTTAACAATTTACTATCTGGGTCTAAGAAGATTGGCAAAGTCCCTCATTGTAATTGGATATGCCAAGGGTTTGGAGAGGTTGTTAGTGATTGTGATTTGGTTGATTTGGATTTTTGGGTTACAAATTCACTTGGGAAAGAAGGGGGGGTAGGGGTTGGAAGGGAAATTGAAGCTTGGATTCAGGAGTGGCTTGATCGAGTTGTAGCAACTGATAGTTGGTGTATGCATTTCCCAGATGCTAAACTATTTCATATATGTGATGTAGGTTTTGACCACTAGCCTATTTTTCTCCAAATTTAAAAAAATATTTACAGAGTGAGGTAGAGAAATTTCATATTCAAGAATGTTTGGCTAAAGGAAGCGAGGTATAAGGATATTGTTTGCAAAAGTTGGGATAGCTCAAGGCACCTTTCCATCCAATAGCGGCTTAAGCAGTGTCATTATGACCTTCTTAGTTAGGGTGATAAGTTGTTCTAATCCTTAAAGAATAGGATTGAGGAGTGTTTAAGGGGCTTGAAGGCTCTTGAAGGGCTAAGAGATGTCGTCTTTTGTAGGAAGTATGAGGAAGTTAAGAAGGAGTATTTTCTAGTGCTCGGACAAAAGGATGATTTTTGGAGATAGGGATCGAAACAATGCTGGTTGCAAAACAGGAATAGAAATACAAGATATTTTCATCGTTCAGCATCTTTGAAAAATAAAAAAAGAAAAGCAATGTTGTTCAACGTAGAGATGATAAAGGTAATTAGAGGCAGTGGAATTTAGGCTTAGCAGAGGTAATGATTGATTATTTCAACAAGCTATTTAGTAGCTCTGGTTTGGATTGGAGTAATATAATGGACTCAGTCAGAGCTTCAGTCATTGTAGAGCAGAACCGGGAATCGTTGGCTAAGTTTACTAGGTAGGAATAAAAGAAGCAGTAATCTCTATGCATCCTGATAAGTTGCTAGCGCCCGATAGCATGAATTCGGCCTTTTACCAAAATTTCTAGGATATAATTGGAGGTGATATGGTTTCTTCAATTCTTGATATGTTGAACAATTGTAGTCTCCCTCTAAGTTTGAACTTCATAAATATTATTCTTATCCCTAAGAAAGATAATGTAGAAACTATAGGAGATCTCCGGCCAATCTCTCTGTGCAATGTTCTTTTGAAATTAATCACCAAGGTACTGGCCAATCGTCTAAAAAATGTGTTCCCTTCGATCATATCTGAATCTTAGAGTACCTTTATTCTGGGGCATCTGATTACTGATAATATTCTAATGGCTTTTGAGATTGTTCGATACCTAAAGAGGAAGACCAAGGGTAAATAGGGAGTTGCAACCCTAAAATTATATATGAGCAAGGCATATGATTGGGTTGAGTAGGGATATATAAAGGCTGTTACGAAAACGATGGGGTTCGAAGAAAAGTGGATTCAGCTTGTTATGTTGAGTGTTAGACATGTACAATATAGTATTGTAATTAGTGGTCAAACGCTTGGACCTATTATTCCACAGCATGGTATTTGCCAAGGGGATCTTCTTTCCCTATATTTGTTTATTATTTATGGGGAAGGATTATCCTGAATGATTCAGAAAGCTCTTGCTCAAGGTTTGGTTCATGGCTATAAGGTAGCTCATAGTGCTCCTATTCTTAGTTATTTGTTCTTTGCAAATGACAGTAATTTTTTCTTTAAGGCCACAAATGAGGAATGTTAGACCATTCAAGATTGCTTTAGGTCTTATGAATTAGCTTCAGGACAGATGACTAATTATTAGAAGTCTAGTCTCATGTTCAGTAATAATACATATAAGCTCTGTACTTGGGGTACCTATGAATGAAGCTTATGGCAAATATTTAAGCTTGCTGTCTCTGTAGGGAGGGATAAGAAACAGATTTTTAGCTATATTAAAGATAAGATTTGGCACCGAATTTAAGGTTGGCAGAGCAAGTTGCTGTTAAGAGCAAGGAAGGAGAAATTGGTGAAGATGGTGGCGCAGGCTATGCCAACTTATACCATGAGTGTTTTTAAGCTACCACTTGGTACTTGTGATGAGATTAAAAAGATATTGAATACTTATTGGTGGAAATATGATGATGGGCGTGGTAGAGGTCTTCACTAGATGTCCTAGAGCAAATTATATTAGCCCATGTCCTTAGGGGGTATGGGTTTTAGGAAGCTCCATGAATTCAACCTTGCTAGGAGAGCAAGGACGGTGTATGATCACGAAGCCATAGTCCTTGATGGCAAGAATTTTTAAATCCATGTATTTCCTCTCTTGATCCTTCTTTAAGGCAAAAGCCTACAACAACCCAAGTTATGTTTGGACTAGAATCATGGCTACTCAACCACTATTGAAAAATTGGGTACGTCGTAGGGTGGGTGACGATCATAACATAGTATTTAGGGTGATGCGTGATTGCCAGACTGAGATAATGGCTTTGTTGTTTCTACAGCTGCAAATCACCTAGTGTATGTCATAGTTAACTCCCTAATGCATAATGGAATATTAGTTTAGGATTTGGATGTGTTATTTGACCTTTTTTGTGACAAAGACATGCAATTTATTGAATTAATCCCACTAAGTTGTAATAGAAGGATGGATAATTGGTACTGGATCTTGGAAAAAGAAAGGTTGTTACTCAGTTAAAAGTGCCTATAGAGCATTAATGCAGAGGAACCAAGTGCAAAGTAGCAGCAACTCTAATAAGATATGGAGTCAAATTTAGGCGACAATTATCCCTCCTAAGGCAAAATCTCTTGTTTGGAGAGCTTGTTTTGGCTTTCTTCTAGTCTTGAAGAATTTGAAGGGCATACAGGTGAATGTGCAAGATATTTGTCCATTTTACCAATCCAATGAAGAGTTAACTTTGCATGCATTGGTGACTTGTTTATTGGCTGTAGAGGTATGGCTTTCTTCACCCATAACGTTACTGGGAAGAGCCTCATGGGATTTTCATAGCTGGTGGTGCAATGTGTTGGCTTGTAGGTCTACTGATATGGATAATGTTGTAGCTGTTTTACTTTGGGTGATATGGAATAACAAGAACAATAAAGTGTGGAATAGCCAATCTAAGACCCTCCCAATTGACCTTTGATGCCACAAGTTTCCTTCATCAGTGGCAACTAGCTTAGCTCACGAGAACTTAGAGATGTGTAGACATATCATGGCCAGTAAAGTGGTGAAAACCTCCTATGGGTTATCTCACTTGCAATATTGATGCTGCCCTTTTTGTAGGCACTATAAAAATTGGCTTCGGCTTTGTCATTAGAGATGATCAAGGTGTCTTTGTTGCAGCTTGTTGTAATAGAGCTATGGTACCTATACTGAATTCTACTACTGTAGAAGCTATTAGATTGAGAGAGGCACTCTCTTAGATCAAGGAGTGCAATATGCAAAGGATTATAATTGAATCAGATGCTCCGCTGGTTGCTCAAGCTATGAATTCAGAAACAATTGATCTTTGGCCTCTTGGCAAGATTATTGATGATTGTTGTAATCAGATAAGAATTGAAAAGAAATCTTATTGTATTTTTTATTTATAATTGTGTAGATAATGCAGTTCTCAAAGGTTGGCCCCGCCTGATGGTAGAGGCCTAACTCCTTATTTCTAACTAATTCCTATCCTCAGCTGACCTAGCCCTCTTACTACCAAATAAACTTGCACTAGATTGAGGGATATACCTCTTAGACCCTATCTGAGCTATTGTTTAGTTCTGGTATGCTAAAGCTTGCTCAACCTTTTGAGTTGCAGTCAACAATTTAGAAAACTCTTTTATTAGAGAATCGAAAACTCTATCTCCAATAGGGCCATTGAGACCTTCTTTATATCGCCTGCACTTACCTATCTCATCTTCAATAAGGCCCCCAGCATATTTACTAAGGTAAGTAAATGTTTTTTCATATTCAGTCACTGTCATATCTCCCTGGTTCAACTTAAGAAACTCTTTCTTCTTCTTATTGAGTCCTAAAGCTAGAGAGGAAGAAATCCTAGGTAGGAGGACTTGAAGTCTATGGATGTTGTAAAATTGCCTTCCACTAGTCATATGCAATCTCTTATAGAAGAGACACTACATATTCATTTTTTTGCTTTAGGGTGCACTTTAATTGCCGAATTGCTCTTTCATTTCTTTCTAACCAATATTTAGCTATTGTCGTATCATCCTCCTAACAAACATAAAAATTGTAGCACCATATTTCCAAAGCGTATCAAATTTTAGCTCTAGTACAACTGGCTTGGTTGCTTGCTCAATCAACTTAACAACATTCTCTAACTATCCCTAGCTGTATGTCATCACCGTGAATGAGAAGATATCTCAGTATCTGATAACTCATTGCTTTCAACACCCTCTATCAAAGTATGCTGAGAATCTAATCCATAATTATCTATAAATTCAAAAGCAGTGGTCCACATTAGCAAGTAGCAGGTTATATGCATTCCTAACTCTTCCCTGTCATATCCTACAATCGCTTGAACCGAGCTCTGATACTACTAAATATAACACCACCTTGCCCTTATGATAACAGCAGAGCAAGAATGATGTCACAACCTTTTCATACCACTATACCGGTTCAATTATATCTACACCTAATATTTATATATTCATAATCCATTTCATATTATATTTATACTTTTTCTATTTAATATATATATATATATACTATTTACAAATTGCATAGAAATTTAAGTCCCAAAAGTACTAAATCCACATGCAATATGTGAAGCAAGCTTCTCAAAAATATTTATAAAAAAAAAATTACAAAATTACACCAATCCAAATTTGTGGTTGTATCTACTATACTGCTCTGATGTGGATTCCACTGTTTTGCAACTCTATTTATAAATATGTGGCTATACGACCTTCTATCTACAATCTACGCGGGAGAAAAGAAATCCACATGCTGAGCTTATGCTTAGTGGTCCATACCTTATGATAATAATTAATAAAATTAACAATAATAAAGATAACAACAATAGTAATAATTTTAGCATCATAAATAAAATTTTCATTAAAATATAGAATAACAAATATTTTATTACTCCATATTTAACTTACCTATTTTTGAATAATAAATCATTTTGTTCTTTTATTTATTTTCTTCACTTAATTACCCAAAATTATATTGTCAAGACTAGACTTTAGGGAGACACGTAGGGGTTGGGACATTACGGTCGTTATGACTTTACAGTCATATAATAAATATCTGAATAATCGGACATCATACGTCATTATTTCTAAATAACCGACGATAAAGCCTCATCATTCTTGATTGATATGCCAACATGTCTATCATATTCTAGTCTAGACACTAACCATGGGGCTCATTCTTAGTTGTTATACAATTTTACCCATATAGTAACCTTATTCTTTAATTTATCATTTATCTATAATTTCTTATCTCATAAACAATTCTTAACTTGATTCATGATAATTTAGTATATAATTCAAATATCAAGTGATTGCACCATATAAGAGAAGTATTTAAAAAAAATTTATTTAATCATTTAGTTATTTGCAAAGTAAAACAATTAAAATTGAATACTAAATATAAATGTAATATCATGTAGTTTCAATATAATATATTAAGTATGTACAAACCTCTATTGAGCTTCACTCCTACCAACCTGGTCTTCGCCCTTTTCAAGGTCAGACTTCTTCAACACCAACTCGTCTAACATAAATTTATTTAAAAATTAAACAACAATAATATATTGTTTTAATACCGAGTCAAATTAATTATTCTATATATATGTTGATTAACAACTATTTATTTATTTTGTTGTTGATGTTGTTGTTATTATTATTATTATTATTATTATTATTATTATTATTATTATTATTATTATTATTATTATTATATGGCTTCCCTCAAAATTTCTCATTACATACTCTTTATCACCACAATTAACTTAATACAACTCCCTAAATTAAATTTTATATTAATATCTAAATCTGAATTTCACTCAATCTCAACTACAAATTACGAGTATACTCACTAATTTACAAAAATTTACACTTTATTTTCACTTTATTCACTACGTACTAATTTATTCTTAAATTATAACTTTATTTCTTATTTTTGTAATTTATTATTTTATTTTTATTATTTTTCCAATTCCTTTGCAAAACTCACGATCAGGGAACTCTTTTTTTTTATAAATTTTATTTTTATTCAAATAATCATTAACTTAATGTTAAATAGCAATTTTAATTAATCATCTCTTAATCAGTTTTATGTTTTTTCCCCATTCTATTGCTTGCATAGGCACTTCCAAAATTCCCACCAATCAAATCTTGGATTTCTTCATATCCTCCTATTTTATTTTCTTTCAATTTCATATCATTCAATCTAGTTAATTCCATTTGATTTGAACTAACTTTCACAAATTTTGATCATTTTCTATTAATCAAAAGTATATATCTTTAAGCAAGAAAAGTGGGATTTTACCTTAAAATTAAGAAATCAACTAGAGAATATAAAGAAAACAAAAGCATACATTTATCCAATTAACCCAAATTAGCCAATGTTTTGATGTCTCCCCATTTGAGATTTTCTCTCATTTTTATCTTTGATTTGCCTTTTTATCATTGTGATGGTGAAGAGTTAGGGACGAGACTTCAAAAATGGGAGATGGGTTAAGGGTTATAGAGAATTTTAAAGATTAAGAATTTAGGGAAGTATTTTTGGGAGGAAGAAGAAAAATAAAGAAAGAAAATGAAGTTTGTGGTAGACATTGGAAGAATTCTCTACGCCTTCTTTTTTATATTATAATTAAAGAAAACAATTAACTCTATGGACTTAAGTGGCAGTCCACTTGTTTACGTTCTTTTTGTCACTATTATTATTATTATTATTATTATTATTATTATTATTATTCAATTTTCTAATTTAATTCTGATTATTTTCCAATTTAATCATAAACTTCTGTTCCTTTCAACAATTCATAATTGAGTTCCTAATCTTATTTTACGTTTTATTATTATACAAATATAAACTTCTATTGATTTGAATGCTTCCAAACTCGGAATGAACTCGACTTGGAATCTAAATTAACAATCGTCACAGTTATCCTAAGAGATTTAACAAGAATATCTACTAACGAATCATGTGAACTAACAAAACAAAAGAAATGCATCCCCACTCTATCTTCTATCTAATAAAGTGACATTCTAATTATATGTTTTTTCTTTCCCGAAGACTTGATAAGAGGTGATATGATGAAAGACTATTAAAATATTCAAACAATCAACAAACCTAAATCCATTTGACTTATATTTTCTACCTTAATTCTTGAAGTAGTTATATATAAGTTCACAAGTAACTACGGCCAATAGTCAGTATTAGGCTTTTGGGAATTTTTCATAAATACCAAAAAAATGAGAAATAATTACAATTTTACCTTCTATTAATGTTTTCAACAATTACAACATCTAAATATTAAAATTACCCCAAAATATGTTTAAACTATATATTTTCGACATACTTTCTGTATGTTTTGGGGATATCTTAGTTTGATTTTCACCAAAAATCAACAAAAGAACAAGTAAATCATTAAATAATAATAATAATAATAATAATAATAATAATAATATAATTCAATCAAAATTCAAAACATCGTAAAATCTCAAATAAACAGTTAGGTATACTTTGGGGATATATTGGGCATACCTCAGAAATTCCTTATAAATAACTCGGGTATACCTTGTAGATACTTTGAATATACCTTGGAAATTCTAAAGGGATTCCCTGAAAGGAATTCTCTTGGAATACCTTGGGGATACTTCGGTATACCTTGGAGAATTTCATGAAAATACCTTGGGTATACCTTGGAGATACTTTGAATATACCGTGAGCATTTTTTGAGAATTCTCTGTGAGGAATTTCTTGAGAATAATTTGGTATACCTTTGAAAATTATATGAAAATATCTCCGATATATCATGGAGATACTTTGGGTATACATTGAGAATATTTTAGCGATTTTCACAAAAAAAAAAGAAATCAACAACAATACAGACAAAACCCAAAAAAGTAAATAAACAAACTTCATCTCAAAACTTCCTCTTAGAGCAACTTGACAAATTCATTGAACTTAAAACGAAAGTCAAATCCAATGAATGTTTTAACTCTAAACTTGCAATATAAACAAAAAAGAAACAATAAAATCAAAGTCGAATAATAGTTGATTAGCATCTCCAAGGCCAACCTTCAATAGTTCCTCATCTCAGTTTGTACAACTTGACAAACTCATTGAATTTAGAGCGAAAGTTAAATCCAATGAATGTTTTAACTCTAAACTTGCCATATAAACAGAAAAGAAATGATCAAATCAAAGTCGAATAATAGTTGATTAGCATCTCTAAGGCCAACCTTCAATAGTTCCTCATTTCAGTTTGTATGCTTTCTTTTCCTAACTTTTCCAATTTCTTCCATCAAATCTCTATTTTTTACTCTTTATCTTCGATCTTCTTTCTTGAGTTAATAAGTGTTCTAGGATATTTCAAACTTATGAAAAATGGAAAGGAGCTCGCCGGTCATCGAAGATGAAGTTGAAGACATGTAACAAATGCAGCAGTTCCCTTATCTAGATAAGTTCAAGTTCATGCCGATTTGAGGAGATTGAAAATAAAAAAGGAAAAAAAAAAGTGAAAACAGGAGAGAAGAAAAATGGAAGAGAAGAAAAAAAAATTTCGGTAAAATTGAAAAGCTATAAAACTGTCATTAATTATGAAAAAAGAAATTACATGTGGACAAACAGTGAAATTTCCTCTATGCTTTTTGTGTTTATCTTGCTAAGTCAAGATGCAGCAGATGGAAGTGAATTATGGTGGTAAATGACATTCAGTTAAGGCACATGACTGCTATATATTGTTAATCCAAGGACAAAATATATTGGAATAAATGCACTTAGTCTGAAATAACATGTAAATATATAGCAGTGCTATAGAATTTACAGACACAACTATCGTGATGATCCAGCAAATGTTCAATGTCTTGGTCTCTTTAAAATTTCAAATTATAAAAAGTTTGATGAATGGACCAAAGAGTAAGAACAGACTGTTGTTTAATGGCCTAAGTGGGAAGAGTGAAAAATGCTGGTAGATGAAAGCAGTATCTACTTGTATATCCATTCATTTGCGCGGCCTCCCGTCTCATCCATGTCTATAAATATGCTCACCGCCTGCAACCATTTGTAATCAGAAATTAGTTTCTGTGGTTCAATTAGGAAATTCCTTCATATTAAAATTCATTTTCTGTTTACTAGTGGGTTAGAATTCTCCTATACTTCATATGAACAATTTTATCATCAAATTATTATAAGAACTTGTACAACTATCTATGTTTTAAGATTTTTGGTAATGGATTATAAGTAATTGATTTCAAATAGTTTGTCCCTATCATGTCTATTTCACTTTATTGCCAGAATCCCTGCTTTGCCTGCTGCTAAAGTCTCTCGGTAATGCTCCAATTTCTCTTCTTTTCTCTATTCCTATTTCCAAGTATAACGCCATTTTTACTCAAATCAGAATCATGAAACTCATTAAGTGCTTGAGATTTAACAACCATAAGAGCATCGTAGGGCCAATTCCTTAATCTGTTCCATGTCAACTGCAAAATTTATCCTATTGGAAATACAACCATCTAGGCATTCAAGTTAAACTGTTTAAAATGAATTTATATATTCAAACCATTGACTTGTCCCCTTATGCATGATTTTTGGCTTTCCGTATTTCAAATGCTATAATATAATAATTCATTGATCCTCTATAAGAAGATATATTTCTTACCAGCCTCAAGTCTCCCTACTGAGATCAATCCAATCCAGAGGATTAGTTCATCAATATAACTTTCTCATCAAGTATAAAATACTCCTAGTTAAGCACTTAGCCATTAAAAAAACTATTGTAATCAATAAGCACTGTATTTCATCGTACCTTTCCTATCCGGGGTCGCTCTTTCAACTTTGCTAAGCTGTTTCGAATGTGTGAGACAGCTCCCCAACATTTCAATGTATTCGCCACATCATCAAGCCTTAATAGATACTCTTCTTCCGTTAGTGGGAAGGATCTCTAAACAAAGAAATGAAAACACAAAAATAAAAGGAACTACAATATGATTATGTAAGAAAATGAACAAACAGCTTGCAGATACTTGGGCAGTTGTGAGATCAAAATTAAACACGATATCCAGAACATCCTTTACCAAAAACACTCAGCATACTGAATCTCATAGCAGTGTTCAAAATGGAATCTACATTATCGTATGGCAGTCAGGATGCTTCTGAACATCAAATGATAGTGGAATTAAGACTACACATCAAATGATAGTGGAATTTAGACCAAGTGATATGATGTATTAGTTCATTCCTTTACAATGTTATTATCTATGCAATTCTTAATCCTCTATGACAAAACATGAAAGTTTTCCCCTTTCTTTTATCACTGATCAAGAGAAGAGTTCCATAAATGGGTAGCCCTCTCCTCTTAAATCCTAGCCATCTCCCACACATGCAAAGACTAGAAGCTAAGTACCTTGGTTCAACTCCAAGGAACTTCAGCAACTAAATAACTAGCAGCAGCCATAATAAGAACTATCTCATGAAACTTAAGATATATCAATGAAGAAGAGTGCTAGCTACCTTCTCTATATTGCCTTCTCTTTTATCTTTTTCGTTCCTTGAGTGATACATACTCCCTATTTTTTCTCGTGTGGGTCCCAGAGCTTTAAAAATAGGGTTGTGTCATTAAAGGGATGGAGAAGATAAAAGACAAGGTAACATAGAGAATGTATTTAGCATTTCTTATTAATGAATAAAATTATTTCTTATTCACACACAAAATAATGTACATAGTGCCATACAGTGAAAAAATTTTGGATCTAATTGATTCTGTATATACACTTTCCTATTTTGTAGCATTGACTAAATCTAAATATTTACAGCTGTAATATCCCAAGGATTTCGGCCACATTATGGAAGAAATTCTCATTTTCAAAGCTACCCCTCAAGTTGGCTTGAATATGTCTTGCATGGCCAGCTTACTGATTAAGTAGTGGAATTGCCTTCTGTGTAATCTCTTTGTAAGAATATTTGCAAACTGATCCACAGTGCATATGTAATCATGCAGATTAACCCCCTTCTTAATCTTTTCTTTGATAAAGTGCTAGTCAATTTCCGCATGCATAGTTCTATCGTGAAGGACATGATTATGCACAATTGAAATTGCTGCTAGTTGCCTCAGTACACTTTCATTGGTAGTGTACCTGGAATTCTTATATTTTCTAATAATCTCATGATCCATAAAGTTTCACAAATTCCATGAAGCACAATTGCTTGAAGTATATTTTCGATCAACATTGCTCCTAACCCAATATGCATCAGCGTATCTATTTGAAGGTGCCTTTGTGTTTTGATTAATTGACCTTTACCAGGAGTTCCTTTTGTAAACACCCAAGGATCCAGTATGCTGCTTCAAAATGCTACCTTCCTGGTGAATGCATGAATTGGGTTACTCTATTTATTGCAAATACTATCTGGGCATGTATTGGATACGTAGATGAGTCTTATAAGAAGTCTTTGAAATTGGTTTACATTCACATCTTTTAGCATGTTGCAATTTCAAACTAAGTTTGATTAGTGTTTTATCATATTCGCATTCGAGCATGCCTATTTGAATAGAATTGTTGTGCTAAGTCTGGGCCCAATTTTACATAAAAAGGAACGATTAAGTGAAAAAAAAAAAATCCAGTTAAGACCTGGAGCCAAAATGGCTTACTCTTTTCATTTCATCTAGGGTCTAGAACTCAACATCATTATTACTCGCTCTCTCTTGCACCTCCATTTCAATTCTCCTCTATGTGGATCATTGAGGTCAAGCTAGAAAGATGACAACCGCCCTATTTCACATTGGAGAGAAGCTGCTAATGAATATTGCAAATTCTCACCAATAAATCCTCGTTGAATTCTTTAATACAATCCCATATAGTTTTTCGCCCCAAAATAAGAACCCAGAAACAAAACTGACCGTGGGTTTGAAATTATACTCAACCTGGCCAATGATTATAGTATCAAAAACTGTCTGCTCTAAGAGTCACCAACCAACCAATCTCACTTTTCCTCAAATAAACCTTGATACTTGGCAGTGCCACAAATAAAGCAAAATATAGTGAATCTTGAACTAATTAGGGAGATAACTTGTAAAGAGATGATTTTATAGCATATTGCATGGACTTCAAGAAGACTTGTGAGAAATTAAAATATTTTGTTGCCATTTAGTTCTGATATCGAAGTGCAGTAGGCACAAAGGGAACAAGCGGCTCCCTCTTATATCAAAATTTGTCCATTTACACTGAAGAGGTGATGTTGAAGAAGCTTTGCTGCTCAACAGCTGATATATGCATATCTAAGGCTAATTTGAGTGCACTAATTTTTCCATAATATATCCCCAACTTATAAAGACTCGCATGCTTATTTAGGCGCCCGTAATATGCAATTGACGTCCATTGAAGTAAAGTGAATAACCCAAACAGTAGAGGCAGAAGCATAATAATTTGCTTACCTGCTCCATGTACCTCCACATGACATTTAAAGCAAGAAGATTTCTTCCCATGAACTCCTGCATCAAACATTTGGAATTAATATATCAATTACAAGAAAAACAGAGAAAAAAAATCAAGTTGATGTATTGAAGTGACAAAAAGGAACCAACAAATTGAGATGCACAACATATAAAGGCAAAACCATCTAACATTAAATTCTTCAACAATCATTTAGTCATGGACAAGAACTGCCAGCTAACCCCCACAACGTTACAAAGGGAGCTCGCAATTTAAGAACACACAGGGCACTCTACCATCACCATGTTACTGATAAGAACTTAGATTTACAGCAAAGGAAGTGAAATGGAAATCTCAATTAAACTGAAGAAATGGAAATACAAGCATTTGAGAGGCTTGTGGCTCTACTTGGTTAATAGAATCTTTTAGCAAAACCAGAATGTCATTGCCGAAAACCAACCTTCCTTATACACCCAATTACATTTCCCTATGTAACAAACTTCCTAAACATAATCACCCTACTATCCTTCCAACAACCCATACCAGAAACATCTAGAATTAGTGTTAGCCCATACAACAAAGTACCATCAACCACCCATACTAAATACTGACCTCTTCTTCTTCGGGTGTATCTTATGGCCCTCCCAAAAAAAATGCACTTTGTACTCAAGGTGAGAAATTGGAAATTGAACAAATAGGAGATGATAATCTCTGCAGGCCATTGGCCACATTCACCAAGCTTGGCACCTTATGCAATTTTGATGTCTAACTAATATAGATTGATCAAGAATGTTGGAATAACACCTAAACGCCCTAAAGTAACCTGCTTAATTGCACTGGTAGCAATCACTTTTTTGGAGGCCTTTGAGTTGTAGCGATGTAGGAGAATACCTTTCCACTAACTCGGAAAGTAGACTCCAATGACTAAGATCCTCTCCTCCTTACCCTAAATTGAACTGTCTACCTATTCTTTTTATTGCATTGGCAATTTCCTCATGGGTTTCTCTAGAAATAGCCCCAAGCAACATTCCACCAGTGCAAAACCATTGAACAAAGGATGTGGCAGGTTTGATTAGATTGATACATTTGGGTCCAAAACCACAATTTGACCACATTCAAAGACAATAGCCTTGGCCTCAATCAGCCTACCACCATCTAGATGGAGATAGGGAAATTCAGAGCCATTAAGCCTAGCACAAGCACATGTAGGAGGACCCACACAAGCCCCTATGCAGCTGCATGTAAAGGTATTTGTAATATTATTTGCAACTTGAATAATCTTGTAGTGTGTGAAACCTATTGGTGGAACATGTGGATCATCAAACACATTTATAGCTAGAATTGGGACATCTTGACCCCCACTAATATCCTCACACACAAACCCCTTAATTTTTAAAATTAACTGGGGAACATGTCCATGAATAATTTGGACCTAGTTAATGGTCAATGTTGGCTGCCCTTCTAGTCATTTTAGCCTGTATTTTAACAAAGCGAATTTGGAGGTGCCTTTTTTAGCCCAATATTGAAGAACCTTCTACACACCATCATTTGTGTAAAGCTTGCCGCAATAGCAACTAGAACATTCATGTCTTTGAACAACTTGAACATGTATATATTATTTTATGCAATTCGTTTTAGTATTCAGACACCATTGTCGGCAAGTTTCTACTCCCAAATATGAAATATAACACTTGCACCATACCCAATCTGACAAGAACAATGAGTACTAAAGCATTGAGTAGTGTCTGCTAGTATGCAAGTTGACATTCTCAAGCCATTTTGAAAAAGATGCCGAAGAACAACACCTACAACAAGAAAAATTAGAGTTGCTGGTCAAGTGGGATTCAGTTGATCAGACCAATCAAAGAGAACTTTATTGGATACCACTTGAAGACCTTCCTCCTCCCTTATCAAGAGCTCAGTGAAGTAAGAGGTATCAAACTTAAGAGGGTTGGTAGTCTAAAGACTCTCAATACCTGGATGTTCCTCATACCACCTCCCTAGGGTGTAACCACTAGAGAGTATAACAATTTCCCTATAACCAAGACCCATATGGCCGAAAACATCCCTTAAATTGGTAGCATTAACCAAATGATCTTGTGGTTTTGTCTTGTTCTCTCTTCCTAAGTGGAATGGAACCTCGGACCCACTCGTGACCTCTACAACAACGACACCAACAATTGACAGAAATTCATGTAACTAAAAATAGGGAATTGCTTCTTGTTGAAATTGATGGGGCTCGATCCATTAGTTGCAAAGAGTGTGGAATGTGGGCTTTGAAAATTGGTCAGTTGGCCTTTATCCAAAATGCCCTAAGGCATTTTGGTTTGGCCTCCTTTACTATTATAAATTGCCTATATTTTTCTTTTTAGCTGATGTGGGATTACATCTCTAAAACTGCCCCTCAAGTCCAACTGGATTGGATCAGTTGTGACTTGCTATCATTTTTACATCCTAGGCATGTATTCATTGAGTCTCAAAAGCCTCAAGTCTTCATCTTGCCTTGCTTGATCTAGTAATCTTTGAATCTCAAATGCAACAGGTCTATTTTGAATCTTAATGGCCTCAGGTCTTCATTTTGCTTTGTCCGGGCTTGTACTCTTAAATTCATTAGGCGGATCTCATGGGCTGCGAGGCCATTGAGCTCTGATGGTGGGCCCAAACAAGAAGTTGGGAAGAGTGTGGACTATAGGCTTCAAAATTGGTGTGCTGGCCTTTATCCAAAATGCCTTATGGCTTGGTTTGGCTCCCTTTATCCATTTTTTTACCCGATGTGGGATTACATCTCAAACTGTTGACAGGTGTACACATGATTTTAGCACTATTGATAGTTATTCACACGATTTTAGGACACAATTTTAGGAGTTAATTATGTAAATTCCTGTAATTAATTATTAGTTGTTATTTCCTATTTAGTAGGGGTATTTTTGTAATTATTTGTATCTCAATTCCATTATAAGTAATAGTATTCTGGCATAGGATGAAATACAACCCTATTTTCATTCAAAGTCCTCTATTTCACAAAATTTTTGCAGTATCAGAGCACGATCCTTTTTTATGAGTGACATTGCTGCCATCGAATTTGTTGTGCTTGTGAACTTGCTAGGCATGCTAGAACTTCATACCCTCCCATTAATAACAAAAGTTCAATTCCCTTTATGATGATTCATTTTGATGTGTGGGGTCCCAACCTGGTGGTTTCTCTATCTGGTTATAAATGGTTTATCACTTTTATTGATTGTTACAGTAGGATGACAAGGGTGTATTTGATGCATGCAAAAAATGAAATCTTCTCTTGTTTTCAGTCATTTCATAGGATGATTAGTACACAATTTGGTGCTAAGGTGAAAATTTTACGCACTACTAATGGTTATGAATATATGGAGAGGACCTTTAAAAGTTATTTAGATACTCATGGGATTATACACCAAAACCAGTTGATTTAATACCGCTACACAAAATGGTGTATCTGAGCGGAAAAATAGACATCTATTAGAAGTTGCTAGGTTTCTTAAATTCACTATGAATGTTCATAAGATCTACTAGGGTGATACTGTACTTACTGCTGCCTATCTCATCAATCATATGCCTTTAAGAACCTTGGCTTTCAAATGTCTAGTAGAACTTATTCAATGTAGTACCTCTTACCTTATCCCTCCAAAAATATTCGAGTATGTTTTGTGCACAAACAGATTGGGGCAAAACTTGATCCTAGAGCCTTAAAATGTATATTTGTTGGGTATTTTGCAACTAAAAAGGGGTATAAATGTTATCATCCACCTACCAAAAAGTTTTATATGAGTATGGATGTTACATTTCGAGAAGCAAAAGCATATTTCCCCCTCTTTTGAGTCACCTCTTTAGGGGGAGAATGATCATGTGGAAGAAGTGACTACCTCTGCTCAACCTAAACTTTCTATTCAACCTATACTTGAGTTGCCTATATATAGTGCTCAAGGGGAGCATGAAAGTGATGACAGTGATGATAAACTTAATAATGGAGATCATGTTCCCATTAATGGTACAAAAAACGATGTGGCAACAGGGAGACTGGATAGACCTGATTTGTTGAGATATGCTCGCAAGAAAAAGGTCATAAATAACACTCTACATAGCCAAACATCAAACCCGGATTTAACTCCTGCAGAATCGGGTAATCCTCTTCTTCCTACTCCTGATTTATTTGTTGAAACACCTTTCCATTATTCTTATAATAATGACCTTGATCTTTCAATAGCTATTAGGAAAGGAGTTAGATCATGCACTAAACATCTCATCTCTTTGTTTCTTATGACTCATTGTCTTCTTCCTATTGATCTTTTTTGTCTTCCTTGCATTCAATTCCAATACCACAAGGGTTGAAGGAAGCTGTTAATGATCCTAAATGGAAAGATGTCGTGGTGGAGGAAATGAAAGTTTTAGTCAAAAAAAACAACTTGGGAGCTAGTTGATCTTCCTTTGGGCAAAAAGTTGGGATGTGAATGGGTATTCACAATCAAGCATAGGGCAGATGGTTCTATTCAAAGGCTAAAGGCTCGATCGGTGGCAAAGGGTTCCACCTAGACCTACGGGATTAATTATCAAGAAACATTTGCACCTATTGCCAAGATGAATTTAGTAAGAGTTCTCCTATCCTATACCGCTAATCTTGTATGGGACTTTCAACAATTTGATGTAAAAAATGACTTCTCTCATAGTGAGTTAGAAGAGTAAGTTTATAAGGAAATTTCACTTGGTTTTTCTAGTCAGAAAACTGAAGGGAAAGTTTGTCACTTGAAGAAAGCTCTATACGGTGTAAAATAGTCACCTCAAGCTAGGTTTGATAGATTCAGTAAAGCAATTATTACTTTTGGCTACAAACAAAGTAATGCAGATCATACTATTTTCATCAAATATCTCGATGGTAAGATTACTATTCTTATAGTATATGTTGATGATATAGTAGTGATTGGTGACAATCAAGAAGAGATGACTTGACTAAAGAAGCAATTGGCTACTGAGTTTGAAATTAAAGATTTGAGCAAAATAAGATATTTCCTTGGGATAGAAGTTGTTAGATCAAAAAAGGGCATTTTTATCTCTCAAAGAAAATATGTTCTAGACTTACTAAAAGAAACATGAATGTTAGGCTGTAAACTGGCAGATACTCCCACTAAGGCCAATCACAGACTAAGAGAAAACATTGGAGAATTGGTTGACAATGACCAGTAGCAAAGATTGGTGAGGAGATTGATTTATCTCTCATACGTGACCTAACATTGCTTATGTAGTAAGTATAGTAAGTTAGCTTATGCATAGTCCTCAGAC
This sequence comes from Balakata baccata, assembly GCA_949630135.1. Classification (NCBI taxonomy): domain Eukaryota; kingdom Viridiplantae; phylum Streptophyta; class Magnoliopsida; order Malpighiales; family Euphorbiaceae; genus Balakata; species Balakata baccata. The sequence goes on from CATIWF010231799.1 coordinate 34,588, forward strand.
TACAGATCTTGATGTTGTTCTTTGGATTCCACGGTATCTCAAATCTAGTCCTAGGAAATGATTACTCTTTTCAAACAATGGTCATTAAGGAATTGAAGCATACATTGATGCTGATTGGGCAGAATCTCCAAATGATAGAAGATCTACTTTCGGGTATTGTGCCTTTATTGGAGAAAATTTGGACACTTGGAGAAGCAAAAAACAAGGTGTGGTTGCTAGGCCAAGTGCTAAAGTAGAATATAGAGCTATGGCACAAGGAGTTTGTGAACTTCTGTGGCTTAAGAAGTTAATGCAAGATATTTATCTCCTCCAAGAGGAGTCTTTGTTGTTGCATTGTGACAATAAGGTAACTATTAGCATTGCTCATAATCTAGTCTAGCATGATCATACCAAACACATTAAAATTGATCGATTCTTTATCAAAGGAAAATTGAATGATCAAAGCTTACGAATTAGCTACACAAACTCAGGGAGTCAACAAGCAGATGTATTTACTAAGGGCCAATGTAGTAGATCATTTCACTCTTTTGTATGCAAGATGGGTATGGAAGATATTCATACACCACCTTGAGGGGGAGTGTTGACAGGTGTGCACATTATTTTAGCACTATTGAGAGTTGTTCAACAATTTTAGGACACAATTTTTAGGAGTTATTTCCCATTTAGTAGGGATATTTCTATAATTATATGTATCTCAAGTCTTATTATAAATAGGAGTATTCTGGCGTAGGGTGAGATATAGTCCTATTTTCATTTAAAGTCCTCTATTTCACAAAATCTTCACCAACATTTCTTAATGGGTTTAAGTAATCTAATATCAATATCAAGCCCAAAGTTGGCCCCATGGGCTAGCTCTATTGCATGGAAATGGATGGAACCATGAGAGGGTTTAGTGTTCAAGCGCTTACAAAGAAACCTCATATACTTCATCCTCTTCTTCTCAAGTCCTCCCGACAAGCATATCTCCTTGGATTGTACCACTACGACTTTCTGCCAGTTGAGTAACTTCTTCGCCATGATCAACATCAGCTACTCCAACATATGGTGTCGTGCGTCCACCAACACCTTCTTGCAAACCCTTGATCTGGACAACCTTTTGAATGAGCCATTGTTCTTGGTCTTGACATTGTGGGTATCAACAAAGTGCCATGTAAGATGAACCATGATAGGAGCATAGTTCTTCACGTCAATTAATCCTCTTAGCTTCTTTGCCTTATCAATAGCCTTTGGTAGTCCTTATTTGCTTTGAAATCCTGTGCTGAAACCTTTGTAGCAGCTTGGACTAGACCAAAAACCTTGAGATAGGTAGTAGCTATGGATAACTCCTGGTGTTTGTACGAAAATGGGAGGAGGAAAGTGACACGGGCTAGCGGCGCACTAAGACTCAGATCGTGGATGATGACGGTGTCTGCTCCCTTGAGAAAACCATTGCGCACTTTGAAGTCGAGGGAACAAAATCGAACAAAGTGCTACTAGCAATGGGTGTGTGATTTGCAATCGGAACCTATACCATTACATAGGATTCGGATCACACGACCCGTGTCGGGATTTTGGGAGATTTGAGGCTCTCTCAGTTTAGAGTTTGAAGAGGATAGCCGTCGGCCCAGGCTTGGTTCAGAAACTAGGATTCTGGCACCAATCACGGTCATCGACATGAGAATATGTGCAATCGGCGCTTCTTCCAACTCCGATGAGGTCTCTATCTTTTCCTTGTTTTTCCCAGGTTATGTCGCCACCTATAATGGATTCCCATGTTGTTTCAGAAATTAGTCCAGCTTTGATGAGAGTTCTTCCAACGAGTTCTTCAGATTGCTTAGCTCTTTTGCAATGGCATAAACTCTAGTTGCAATATTGGTTCGATAATCTTTCTTTGTCATCACAACCGGCTCTAATACCAATTGATAAGAACTAGTAGATTTACAACAAAGGAACTAAAATGGAAATCTCAATTAAATTGAAGAAATGGAAATACAAACATTCAAGAGGCTTGTGGCTCTCCTTGGTTACTAGAACCTTTTAAGAAAACCAGAATGCCACTACCCAAAACCAACCTCCCTTATATACCTGAATTACATTTCCCAATGTAACAAACTTCCTAAACATAATCACTATACTACCCTTCCAACAACCCATACCAGAAACATCTAGAATTAGTATTAGCCCACATGGCAAAGTACCATCAACCACCCACACTAAATTTTAACCTCTTCTTCGAGTGTATCTTATGGGAGGCTTATCAATTACAATTTGAATAAGAATATTATCATAGCACCAATTAGGCCGGAAACAAAACCATAAGACTCTAAATAGTGTAAAACAATAGAGAGTCAACTTAGAGATGTTGCAAATTGTAAATATATACAATTCTATTTTGGCGTAATAGGAGGGTATAAAACACTACTGCTAGTACCAAATAAATCTATCTTGCAATATGTTGATTTTACTGCTTAAAAACTAGGACCTATTGCTAACATTGTCAAATCTCCATCCGCATTTAATTTTTCAATTGTGGACTTGCATAAGATTTTATTTTGGTATTGCACTTCAATTTTGCAGACCTTGTCACTTGCAAATAAAAATCTGAACAGATGCAGATTTATGAGATGATTCTAGCCTCAGCAGAAAGCAAGAACTTTTTTTTATTATATAAGTACATAGTAGATAGAACATAATTGAGGAAAAAGAGAACAACTAGGACCTATTGTTATGTTCAATGTTGCCAGCAAGACAAAAGAAATATTACCCAACACAAGTAGTATAAAATGTTCATAACTCATTCAGTGTGCTTTTAATCAACCGAGAAGCATCAAAAAATCTATCTATGTCCAACAGCACTGATCCAAACTAACATTTCAAGGCCTTCATTTTCAGAATTAGAAAAATAAATCAATTATTATGTCGTAAAAACATGAAATGGAATTAATCCAGAAATAATCAGGGAAGAGTCATTGAATGATATGGTGAAGCTTCAGGTACTGAATGAAATTGATGCTAAGATCTGCATTCTAGACTTTGATTCCCCTGGAGTTCAGGTAAGCCATTTTTTGCCATTTTGTTTTCTTCTCTATAATTTCTTATTTCTGGTTTCTAATCTGGGCTTAGCTTATATTAAATATCAAACATTCTCCATTGCTAATTTTGGCTTCATTTTTGAATTTTTGGATGTGGGTTCCTTTCTATTGGATTACGGGTTCTTTTCTAGGGATTTGTTTCTGATTTCCATTTGAATTCCTGACATCTCTCATTTTCTTTTTCTGCATTTAAATGAATTTGGTTCTTATGGATTATAGCTCTCTCCACATCAGGTTATTACACTGCTTATTAATACCCATTACTCATAGTTCTAATTTCAGTATTTCACCTTAATTTTTCAGTCTTTTCTCAATTAATATCTCATTACCCTTTGTTCCTCCCTTGGTATCTGAGAATTAAGTTATGTATTAAAAATAGGGTTTGGGTCTCTGTTTTCTTTTAGCAGTTTAGAGCAGGGGCAGGAGACTGGTCGCCTCTGCTCTGCATCATGTCAATGGCAATTGCTAGATAGAAGCACAATCAACTGTAAATCTTGGAACGTCAATTGCAACATGTGATGTGATAATAACAATCCTCTCATAAGATCAGTTTATCTAAAATTTGTTCATGCCAAAGAGGGCACATACTTACAAGCAGCAAACATCTCCCAAAAACAAATCCTCGAAATGAAAAATTATATTTGCATATGCTCATATAATTACATCCAGTTTGCACAGAGAAAGTATACCTTCTTAATTAGTTGAACATCATAAGATCTCCCATATTTATTTCTAATCAGAGTTGCAAGGTCTATTCCACTAAAGCTGGAATCATCTGCACCAACAATTCGTTCTAGATTCCTTCTCAGAATTTCACTATCAACCTGGAAAAACAATTAAACTTAAGTCATCTGCAAATACACCATGCAACCATTAATAACACGTGCAATGGAAGCAGCAGAACTATTAAAAAAAAAAAAAAAAGAGCACACCCCTCCAGCTTGATCGTTGGGAGAATCCTTGTCAGTAGCTTCGTCTTCAGATTCATGAGGATCATCATCATGGGCATCATTTAGTTTACTGGAAAAAATAGGCCTATGCTTCCTGGGAATTAGGCGATAACTAGGGGCAGCAAAATGAGGATTAGAGAAAATGAATCCTCGAAAAACAAAGTATGGAGCAGAAGATTCCCCAAAACCTAAAACCTTATGATTAAATCTTAGTCTGTAGAGACGATCAGGAGCTCCAAGTGAGCAATTACAGTGGTGGGTTGATATAATGCTCGTCATATCCTGGTGGAATCATAAACAGTTGAATTCATTGAAGTACGATGCTAACTTGAATTAAATTGGGATACAGAATCAGTAGAAATTCAAAATTAAACAACAACCTGCATGATAAGAGAAGAAAGGAAGGAACGACTACAGAAGTTTTATTTGGTTTTGTTGATAATTATATAATTTTTGTGGTTTTGGATGAAACAGGAGAGGAGAGGAGTTCATTACTTCCACTCAACTTTGAACATTTTCCGTTTTTTTATTTTTTCCTTTTTAACCAGTAATTGAGGGGATAAAAAAACGACATGCGTTGTGGTAGTTTTGAACGTATTTCCCGTCAAAAGGATTTAGACCTTTTTTTCATTATTTTTTTTTAGCGTGCAAATTAGTTTGTTAGCGATATTTTATAGAATGAGTCACTTTTTCAATTTTAATTTTATATAAATAAATTATTAAATTTTAAATTCAGTATAAATTAATTCATAAATTATATTTTATAGAGTGAGTTACCCTTCACTAAACTAAGTTGGTTTACAAATCTGATCTAAAAAGTCTAATTGCACTAAATTTAAAATTCGAAAATTTATTTAAACTGAATCAAATTTGAGAGAATAACTCACTCCATAAAATATAATTTATGAGCTAATTCATACCTTTAACTATTTTTGTACCATAAAATTGAAAAAAAAGGATTTGCAATTAAGGTCTGTTTAACTTCGTAGCATTACTCAACCGTTAGTTAATAGTGATGATCAATTATCAGCAGACAAGCTAAATTAACAATGAAATATAGATATCAATTTTTCGCAAACAACAATTATGGTCAAAAATTTATAATTAATTTTAATATTTTATTAAATTATAATTGAAAAATAATTATAATTTATAAAATAATTATTAATAATTGTATTTTATTATTAATGCGATACATAAATTAATTTTAGTTGCTCATAATGCATATAATATATAACATAATAAATAATTAATTAAACACAAAAATATAATAGAAAAAATAATTTTTTAATCAATCAAAAATTACTAGAAATTGATGTAAGTATAAATAAAAAAAAAATATTAAAAACTAGCTTTTAATATAAAAAGCTTAAAATTTCAACTTTTCATAAAAGTACAGCTTTTAGTATAACTTCAAAAGGAAAAATTATCAAAGATACCTTAAAATATTGTATCAAAATTCAATTGTACTTTCTATTTTTTCATTTTAATATACAGATTTTTAAAATTTTATTAATTTATAAATTTTAGTGAAATTTTGCCAACATAACATAAAATTATAGCGAAATTAAAAAGGTTATACTGACTAGGAAGCTGAGTCATCTTAGAAACTTTAAAATGTCATCATTTTTGTTTTTTCTAAAATTTGAAGACATAAATCTCTCCAACAAAACTCTATTGACAGTAAAATTTTTGTTTTTTCTTACTCAACTTATCAGATAATTTCTAAACATAACAACAATATGTATTATTTTTCAAATTTAAAGAGAGATTTAGGTTTTAAAATTTAAAAAAAAAATAAAAATGGTGGTGTTTTAAAATCTCTAAGATGACTCACTTTTTTAATCTAGTTAAAATTTTATGTCATGTCAGCAGAATTTTGCCGGAATTTATAAATTGATAAAATTTTAAAAGTTTGTATATTTAAATAAAAAAATATAAAGTATAATTTAATTTTGATACAATTTTAAAAATTCAGGTTATTTTTTACAATTATCTCATTTCTAAAAGCTATCAATTAGAATTCTCAAATATTGACTTTTATTTAGTAAAACATCTAACTCAGCTTTTAGCGATCTAACAAACTAAAAGTTAAACTAATCAAACAATTGATTTATTTTTTAGTTTGTGATAAAACTTATGCAAACTCATATCATCAATGCCATAACCATGGCTCAATCAACAATCAAAAAATCAATAAGCAATTGGAAGAATGATAACTTCCATTGATAGAAAGCAAAAAAAAATACAATGCTAAGCTAATGAAAATAATCGCTCAGCTGAAGATCTATATATATATAGGCCAAAAAAAAAAACCTCTAGAGAAGAAAGATAAAAGCTACCTTACTGTTACACAACTTGAATGAATTGATTCTCATAGTTGAGTGAGATCAGTAAGGCCCAACTTAGTAAAAAAATTTGTAAATTATGGTGTAAGCAGAGACTTAGTGAAAATATTTTCTGGTGGTGCAAAGGAAGGGACATAAAATAGTTCTATGAAACCTTGTTTATACTGATCTCTAACCACATTACAGTCAATATCCAAGTGTTTTCTGTGCTCATGAAACAATGGATTGGCTATGATGTGCATGGCAACTTTATTGTCACTATGAAGTAAGATAGGAAGAGTAAGGGACACACCAAAATCCTTTAAGATATATGACAACCATTACAACTCACAAACGGTGGCTGCCATACTTTGATATTTTGCTTTTGTTGAGGACTTAGACATTGTCCCTTGTTTCTTTGTTTTTTATGATATTATGGTTGATCCTATATAGATGCAAAAACCAATTAAGGACCTTCTGCTAACAAGACAAGTGGCCTAGTCAATATCATAGAATGCACCCAAGGTAAGTGAGTTTGTTGCTGGTATTTGAGAACATGCATGGCACTATTCCAATGAGAATCCCTTTGAGCTTGAACAAACTAACTTAGTTGTTGAACAACATATGTCAAGTCTTGTCTTATGAATCCCAAGTACAAGAGCCTACCTACTAATCTTTTATAGGACTGAGGATCTTTGAGCAAAGTACCTTCATCAGGTAGCAACTTATTGCCTTTAGGAAATGGTGTAGCTGTAGGTTTTGCTCCTATGAGACCTGCATCTTTGATTAATACAGTGCATACTTCCTTTGGTTGACATAAATGCAATTTGTGGATCTTACTATCTCTAAGCCAAGAAAGTATCTGGCCTTGGTTTTGCCTTTGAGTATTCAAGAGGATGCATGTAAACCTGCTCATCTAAATGACTATGCAAGAATGCATTATTAATGTCTAATTGTTATATTAGCCATGAATAAGCTACTGCAATTGTGAAGAATTCTCTCACAATAACCAACTTTGCTATAGGTGAGAATCTCTCTATAAAATCTGTGCCCTCCACTTGATTGTAACCTTTTATAACTAGTCTAGCTTTAAAATGATCTATTGTCCCATTTGAATTCATTTTAACTTTGTAGACCCATTTTGATCCTATTACTCTCTTACCTTTAGGTAATTATGTCAACTCCCAAGTCTTATTATTTTCCAAGGCCTGTAACTATGCTTCCATAGCTCTCTCCCACTCTTGATGGCCTTTTGTTTGCAAATAGGAATGAGGTTCCCATATTGCTGACAAGTTTGCAACAAAAGATAAATGTGCCTTTGAAAAATGAGTAGGTAAAAGATATGGATATGATGGTGGGGTGTAAATGGAGGAAGATGGGATATTACTAGTTTTTATGGAATTGGTAGAGGAATAAACAAAATCACTTAACCAAGTTAGAGGTTTAGTAGTTCTGGTGCTATGCCTAGTAACCTGTTTAAGAGTAGGTTTTGTTGATGTTTTAGAAGCAAAATTAGATGTGTGTTTTGGGATTGGAAAATTAGTTTTAGAAGGTATGGAGTGAAAAGGATTTATAGTGGTTTTGTGAGAAGATGAATCTTGTGATAGATTAGTATTGGTAGGTGGATAATCTTGGCAGGGGAAATTGAGGTTTGCTAATATATATATATATATGAGGTAATGGTGTTGAATGACTAGGTTGATTTAATTTTTGGAGCTTAAAAGGAAATATGGTCTCAGGAAAAACCACATCCTTGAGATTAGAAACTTATATGTTTCTAAGTCATATAACATGAAGAAACTTATGTCTTATGTCTTGATATAAGACATAACATGAAGGAAATCAAGATGAGATCATGATGTGAGATTCATTCCATGTGCAATTATGTTTGTATCTAAACTATCTCTAGCTATAGGATCAATGAGACAAGACACTATTGATTCAGACATGCTAACACATGTTATACTCCTTAATTAGATCAAACAGTAGTTCTCAAAACCTATAAGCATGAGATGTTTAGAGTTAGCATGTGGATGCTTGCTAGAGTAGTCAAGTACTTGGAGACTTGCTATGAGATTATCATATGGATTCTCTATACATATGTCAATGATAATTTCATAATAGCAATGGCGCAAATATCCTTAGACTCGAAGTACTCAAAGTTATCTTGGATACTGATCCTGTGCTTTGACTTCATTCCTTATTGCCTCAAGAGAGATCACTCATAGAGTGGTGATTAGTTACATCTTGAGGTATTTGAAGGTAGTTGGGTAGGTAATAGAGGATTCACTACTCCTATGAGAGGGAAAATATATCCACGAGCCTTTTGTCGGGATCAATACTCGGAAAACTTTAGCCAAAGTAGGAATGTCTTGAAGAAGGTCTTCGAAGACATATCTTTAACAGTAATAAGTCTTAATAACAAGTACTTATATCACTTGGACTATATGTGATGTAATCAGTCTAGTGGGAGTTGACACTTTGACCATGCTCTAAATCAAGTGGGATGTAGTAAGGGTGAAAGGACGAATTGCATGGACAATTGTCTATGGAAAGGTTTGTAGTAAGACTAGTGACTTTTTGGTCAATTAAGGGTCATAATGTATTGCTAGATACCACTCATGACTTTGTTCGAGATCAAGTGTTGATATGAATGGCCAATATAACTGGAAACCTAATGGATCACATGTATTAAAGGTGGTCAGAGGAAGTAAAACAGGCTTCTAGATTAGATCCAAAACTGAGAAAAAAAAACCAAGTCCATGTTATGCCCTTATCGGGAATGGCATTATCCCAAGCGGGACATGTGTCACAATCATGAATGGTGGTTTCGCATGCACGATTCCGTCAAGAGTAGGAAAGTTCGACTCCTGATCTGAAAAACATACTGGACTAGATTCACATAAAGTCTCGATTAGGATATGAGATATCACGACTAGGAACAACCCGATTTTGGACATATCCTGAGCAGGAAATGTGTATCCCAATTGGGAAACTTGTTGGATTCAGAAACCTAATCTAATTAGGACTCTTTAAATGTGGATTCCAAACCCTAACCATTCATGGGAATATAAATAGTCCTTTTTCTGAGAACAGAAGGCAACTGCAACCTTAAGAGCAAAAAGAGTTCATTCTCCCACTCTTTCAATCACATTTTTCCTTGTGCTGTGTGAAACTCATAGCCTCCAAGATATTCTCCTTCATATCCTTTGCATGGATTTCTGTTATTGGTAATCCAAGAGAGGATTACTATGGTTTTGTGATAACTCTATAAGACGAATCAAATACTGGGGTGCTCTAATTTAAAGGTAATCTTCTTCAAACCGTTATTTAGGATTAATTAATCATAACTACATAGGGCAATATCTGCTTTTGTGTTTATAAAATTTTAATTTAGCTACCTAAGATGTATGAGATATAACTATTATGACCCCAACATTGATATCAGAGCCACCCTATGATTGTTATGCTTAATTTTAATTTGAAGAACAATTAGATTGCATAAAAATTGATAATTAGGGCTCTTAGTTTTAATGAGATTCAAACTGGCCGAATTTTGTGTTCATCAATTTTATTTTGTTCATATGATGATTTAGAATATGATTGTATGAATGATTAAATATGAATGAGATCCGTATGAATGTATATTGGAATTATATTTTAATTACCAAAAATTGTTTTAAATGATTTAAAATTGGTTAATTATTCTAATTTCATGGTTTGCTTATTCTAATTTCATGGTTTGCTTATTTTGGGTATTCATATGATAATTATCTGTAGTTGAAAATATATTGAGAACATTGTTTCAACTTTTGATAGTAGCCATTGCAAGAATTAAAAGTGTTTTAATTTTCTAGAAATTGCAAAAGTCCTGAGCGGGAAATGTTTCCCGATTGTGGCACTGCATAATTCCAGTTTTATTTTAGTTTATAATTTCTTATTTCTAGCACCTTTAATTCATTAAATATGACTTTTGTGAATCCATTTTGATGCTTTTAAATATGTCAAAATATTTTAATTTGATTCTTTAAAATTCCATTTTAATTCTAGAATTTAAATGATACGGTGTGGGTGTTTTGTGACTGGTTTATTGAACCGAATTTTATCAATTTGGATTGACTTGAGTTGGTCTATAGATGCCCGAATAGATGAAAGAAATTTCTAGAATTATTGAGAAATTTCGAATTTGATTTGAATTGATTTTGGATTGAATTAATTTTGTTCTAGTGTGGCTAGATTATGACATATAAATATAATTAAATTTTTAATTAATTTAGTGTCAAAATTTAAGGTGATTTAATTTGGCATTAAATTTTTGAAATATTGGATTTTAATTCATAATGCGATTATGGAATTAAACCAAAATGGAAATTACATTCAAATAAGGAATTAATTTAGTCAATCAAAGCAGGCAAATTAGGCAATAATTAGTATGATCAATTAATTGCCCAATTAATATAATTTTCATATTAAAAAGTATTTCTAATGATTCATATAATTATTTAATGAGATTGAATAATGGAAAAATGAGTTGGCCAAATAAGAATTTAAAATTTTTATTTTTTTTTAGATTACCTACTTATTGTATTAGAGAATTCATGCTAAGGATATATGATGACATCATTAATTGTTCATGCATGAATTTTATTTTATATTTGGTAAATAGGGCATGTGTGTCCTTATCTTTTTCTTATTTTCTTTTGTATTTCTCTTCTTGTCTAACTCCCCTCAAAAGTAAATTGAAGTTTTCTGATTTTGAAATTATGTAATTAGATTACGTAGGATTAGAATAGATTTGAAGAGCAAAGGAGCAGGAAACAAGGAGATGGCGTTATTTACAAGAAAATATAAAATAGGAATTTAATTTATATTTATATGTTGTAATTCATGCATCTACCTAAGTAAGATTTAGTCAATCCATCCATGACTTGAGGGATTGATGTTAAAATGTCCATAATCATGTTATGTAGTTAATGTAACTGTTAATGTATGTCTTAGATGAATAGATGTATGTTAAATGACATGAACATGATGAGACTAAAAGAAACAAACCGCTCACTAAATAAATAATTAAGTCTTGCACCTTCCATTAATATGGCAAGAACTATAGTTCTTCAAGAGTAGGGTTGTTGAGTTGCCTCAAGCTCGCTCTATAAGAATATGTTCAAACCATTGAAATAAGATTTTCCGATTAATTTATATTTAATCGATATCATTGATTTGTTGGATGTGTGCCAAGGTCAATGAGTAATGGAGGCAAAATTGGGTAATGTATATGAGATATAAATGCATCAAGAGTCGATAGTCCAATACATGTGCACACATCAATTAGTTGATAGCACATGATTCGATAGTTGCATAAGAATACAATTGGTATGGATCAGATACCTACCATTCGAACTAAGGTGGCCGGTTGGATTTGTGTCAGGTTCATTCTTAGCAAGATTAGGTATCAACCTACTAGGAGAACTTCCACATAGGTTCTTTTGGATTCATATAGTGAGTGCTATAGGTTCGCAATAAGATAGTATGAGTCATAATGCGCTATACTAAAGACCTAATATCATGTATTCACGTACATTATATAACATGCTTTCTTTTACATCTGGGTTGCTAGAATCATGTCTACAAGTGTGAACTTCTGCTTTCTTCTAGAGTCAAATAAGTTAACTAGGCTGAATTTCTTGGACTAGCTTCGAAATTTGAGAATTATTCTCAAAGCTGAGAAGATAGCTTATGTCTTGGATACCAAGCTCCCATCTGCTCCTACTACTGGAGCATCTATTGATGTGTAGATCACTTATAAAAACATCTAGATGATAGTGAGTTGGTAGGCTGTATCATGCTTGCCTCTATGTCACTAGAGCTCTAGAAGCAACACAAGGCTATGGATGCTAACACTATAATCTACCATCTTAGAGAGCTCTTTGATAAGCAAGTGAGATCTGAAAGGTTCGAGGCCTCAAAGTTGCTCTTCCACTCAAAGATGGTTGAAGGGACATCTCTAGTGCAACATGCACTGAAGATGAATGGCTACATCGAGAGATTGGACTAGCTTGGTTTTGTAATGGACCATGAATTAAGTATAGACTTAATTATTCATAGTTTGCTTGATAGCTACTCATATTTTATGCTAAACTATTAGGTGAACAAGGGTTCATCTTTTATTCCTAAGCTGATCAATCTGCTCAAAACAAATGAGCCTTTTGTGAAAAAGGAAAGCAAGACGGTGATATTAGTGTATTATTCTAGTTTTAAGAAGAAAAAGTCCATAAAGCCTAAAGGATGTGTGGTCAATAAGGAGGCCAAAGATACTATCCTAAAGGGGACTTACTTTCATTGTGGCAAGGATGGCCACTGGAAGAGAAATTGCAAGGCCTATTTGGAGTCTTTGAAGAAGAAGGAATCTGACGTCCCATCTACTTCCAATATTTTCGTAATTAAGGTTAACACTACTTCTTCTAATAATATTTGGGTATTGGATATCTATTGTGACTCATACATATGTACTGATATGTAGGGCCTAAGGAATAGTAAATAGCTCAAGAAAGGAGAGTCAGACCTACGCATAGCTAATGAAGCAAGAGTTGCTGCATTAGCTATAGGGACTTATGTTTTAATGCTCCCAAGTGGGCTAGTAATAGAATTTGATAGTTGTTTTGATGTTCCAACGCTTACTAAAAACATCATTTGTGTTTCTAGTTTGAATAAAAGTGAATTTCATTTAACTTTTAATGGCAATGGTTGTTCCATTTTGTTGAATGTTATTCTTTATGGTACTGGAACATTATGCAATGGTATTTACATATTGAATATGTTTGGTTCTATTTTCAATATCAAAAATAATAAAAGATAAAAATTAGATAACCCTAAGCCCACTTGTTTATGGCATTATCACCCTAGCCAAAAAAGTGAGAGGTGTATGGCTAAGCTACAAAAATATGGTAACTTGGGTCATATGATTAAGAATCATATGACACATGTGAATCTTACTTATAAAGCAAGATGATGAAACTACCCTTTAAGAAAAAGGGTCAATGTGTCGATGGATTATTAGACTTAACACATACCAATGTGTGTGGTCCAATATCTGTGCATGCTAGATAAGGTTTTATTTACTTCATTACCTTTATTGATGATTATTCGCAATTTGAGTACGTGTATCTTATGAGATACAAATAAAGCCTTTGAAAAGTTCAAAGAATTCAAAAATGAAGTAGAGAAATAACTTGGTAAAAGTATTAAAACATTGAGATCTGATCGAGGTGGAGAAAACTTAAGCCAAGAGTTTTAAGGATATCTATAGGATAATGTGATATTATCCCAATGGACTCCACCTTACACGCCATAACATATTAGTGTGGTTGAAAGGAGAAACCGAACCTTGTTGGATATGGTTAGGTCGATGATGAGCTTTGCAAAACTCCCTAAGTCATTTTGGGATTATACACTAGAGACTGTCGTTTAATTTTAAATGGCGCCCCTTTAAAGTTAGTTGATGTTACTTCATATTAGATATGGAATAATAAGAAGCCCATATTTTCATACATGAGAGTTTGGGGTTGTCCTGCCTATATGAAGCAGACAATGCCAGACAAGCTTGAAGCTAAGTCTGATCGATGTCTGTTTATGGGATATCATAAGGCTTCCTATGGATATCAGTTCTACCACTCCATGGAATAAAAGGTGTTTGTTTCAAGACATGCTACCTTCTTAAAGAAAGAGTTTCTTCTAAAAGGAGATAGTGGGAGCACAATTGAACTTAAAGAAGTTCAAGATGTTTAAGCAAATGCAGATCAACTATATGAACCTGAAACTGATACTTATACAGATGTAGTAATAGCTACACCTTCTGATACATAAGATCTTTGTAGAACAAGTAGGATATGTACTGTTCCAGAGAGATATGAGTTTCTCATCAGTGAACAGAACGATGTATTGCTCATAGAAGATGATGAGCCTAAAACTTACGAAGAAGTTCTAAATAATTCAGATTTTAACAAATAGCTTATAGCCATGAAGTCAGAAATGGATTCCATGTCTGAAAACTAGGTATGGACCTTAGTTGACACACTTAAAAGGATAAAATTCATTGGGTGCAAGTGAGTTTTTAAGAAGAAAATTGACATGGAGGATAATATGGTTATAAAGCTAGGCTAGTAGCTAAGAAATATTGTCAAAGATAAGGAATTAACTATGATGAAACCTTTAGTTATATGGCTATGCTTAAATCCATTAGGATACTCCTAGTCATTGCTGCTTATTATTATTATGAGATATGCCAAATAGATGGGAAGACAACTTTCCTAAGTGGAAACCTTACCGAGGATGTGTATATGACACAACCATAGGGCTTTACATCCAAAGATGGTGAAAAGTTTTGCAAGCTTTAGATATCCATTTATAGATTAAAGCAGGCATGTAAGAGTTGGAACATCCGCTTTGATGAGACAATCAAAGAGTTTGGTTTCTCATAAAACCCAAATGAACCTTTTATATACAAGAAGGTTAGTGGGAGTGTATTTGTATTCCTTATGTTGTATGTAGATGACATACTAATTATGGGAAACAACATCTTAGTCTTCCAATTTGTAAGGATTTAGCTGTCAAAGAATTTCTCCATGAAAGACTTTGGAGAAGCAACCTACATCTTAGGGATTAGGATATATAGGGACAAATCCAAAAGGTTGCTTCGTCTTTTATAGTCTACATATATAGATAAGATGCTAAAGAGGTTTAGTATAGAATAGTCCAAGAAAGGATTAATTCCTATGACCTGTGGGATAACCCTTTCGAAATCTATGTGTCCAAAGACACAAGATGAGAGGACTTGTATGAGTTTGATCCCATATGCTTCGACTATAGGATCAATCATGTACGCTATGATATGTATGAGATCCAATGTATTATATGCTCTAAGTGTCGCGAGCAAATGCTAGTCTGACCCTATGAGGGTCATTGGGTGGTCGTCAAAAATATTATTAAGTACTTGAGAAAGACTGAGAGTTTTTTTTTTTTGGTTTATAAAGATAGAGATCTTGAGGTAAGCAGGTATACGGATGACAGTTTTCAAATTGATAGGGATGACTCTAAATCCCAATTAGGTTATGTGTTCATATTGAATGGTGGAGCAGTCGAATGGAAGAGTTCCAAACAAGAGTCGACTGCTGATTTGACAACTGAAGTAGAGTACATCGCAACTTTTGAGGTAGATAAGGAAACGGTTTGGATAAGAAAATTCATCTAAGAACTTGGAGTGATCCCTAACATTGTTAGTCCAATAGCTTTGTATTGTGACAACAATAGAGCCATTGCACAAGCAAAGAAGCCACAGTCTCATCAAAAGTCTAAACATGTGCTCAAACACTACCATGTGATTAGAAAGATCATAGGTAGATGTGAAGTAAATATAGGAAGAGTGCTTACTGATTAGAATATTGCTGATCCACTGATAGAGCCACTTCCCCAAAGGAAATTTGATTCCCATATATTTGCCTACAATATTAAGTACAAAGGCAATTGGCTTTAGTGCAAGTGGGAGATTGTAAAAGAAGTGCTCTAAAGGCAATCACCTTTAGCACTATATGTATACATTTCATTTAAATGAATAAAGGCAATTTTTCATTACATTTATGTTCATTTATATGAATTAATAAGATCTTAAATAAATTAATGAAAGTCCTTGATACAAGATATAACATAAAGGAAATCATGATAAGATCATGATATGAGATTCATTTCATGTGCAATTATGTTTGTATCCAAACTATTCCCAGCCATAGGATCAATGAGATAGGACACTATTGATTCGGACAGACTAGCACATATTATACTCCTTGATTAGATCAAACAGTAGTTCTCATAACATGTAAGCATGAGGTGTTTATAATTAGCATATGGATGCTTTCTAGAGTAATCAAGTACATTAGAGACCTGGTATGAGATTATTATATGGATGTTTTACATATGTCAATGATAATCTCATCATAGCAATGTTGAAAATATCATTGGACTTAAGGTACTCAAAGTTATCTTAGATACTGATATTGTGCTTTGACTCCATTCCTTAATGCCTCAAAAGAGGTCGCATATAGTGTGGTGATTAGGTATAGCTTGAGTTATTCGAAGGTAGTTGGATAGCTAATAGAGGATTCACTACTCTTGTTAGAAGGAGAGTATACCCACGGTCTTTTATTGGGATCATTACTCGGAAAACTTTGGCCAAAGTAGGACTATCTTGGAGAATGTCTTTAAAGACATATCTTTAAGAGTAATGAGTCTCAATGACAAAGTACTAACATCACTTGGACTAGATGTGATTTAGTCAGTCTAGTGGGAGCTAACATTTTAACCTTGCTCCGAATCAAGTAAGGTATCGTGAAGGTAAAAGGATGAATTACATGGACAATTGTCTATAGAAAGGTTTATAGTAGTACTGTTGACTTTTCATTCAATTGGAGGTCATGATGTATTGCTAGATATTGCTCATGACTTGTTCGAGATCAAATGTTGATATGAGTGACTAATGTAACCAGGAACCTAATGGGTCACACACATTGAAGGTGCACAAAAGAAGTCAAATGGGCTTTTAGATTGGATCCAAAATCTAGAAAGAGAAACTAAGTCCAAGTTCTATCACAATTGGGAATGGCATTGTCCCGAGTGGGACATATGTCACGATCGTGAATAGTGGTTTCACGAGCGTGGTTCCATCAAGAGCGTGAAAGTTCAACTCCCAATCTGAAAAACACATTGGACTAGATTCACTTAGGGTCCTGATTAGGACATGGGATGTCATAAAAAAGAACCGCTCGATTTTAGGCATATCCTGAGCGGGAAATGTATTTTTCAATCAGGAAAGCAGTAAGATTTAGAAACCTAATTTGATTAGGATTCTTTGAACTTAAGTTCCGAACCCTAACCATTTATGGAACTATAAATAGTCCTTTTCTAAGAATAGAAGGCAGCTATAACCTTGAGAACATAAAGAGTTCATTCTCCCTCTCTCTTAATGACATCTTTCATTGCTAGCATAAGGAATTGTGTGAAACCCATAGCCTTCAACGTTTTCTCCTTCACATCATCTGTATGAATTTCTATTAGAGGTAATCTAAGAAAGGATTATTGTGATTTGTGATAACCTGATAAGACGAATCAAAGACTGGATTGCTTTGATTTAAAGGTAATTTTTTTCAAACCATTGTTTATGTTGCCTAAACAATCACCAAGAAAAGGGGGGGGGGGGATGGATTGGTGGAAAATTAAAAATTTGCATAATAAGATAATAAAAGAGAGAACGAAGGATTGAGATACGAATTTTATAGAGGTTCGGGTGTTAACTAACCCTACTTCTCTCCCCAACTTAGATTGTGTATTAACTAATATAATCACTTAGATTACAATCTTTGGAGTTTCAACTAGCTTACTCCCAACTAGGTGTTTTAGCAAGGCTAACACTCAACCCAAATTTTCCTTGTGTTTTGTGGCTCATATAACAACCAATTCCTTGTAATTTGGCTCATACTTCCCAATTCCAAGACGACCCAAGTGTTTTCAGATTATCACTTGAACCCTTATACAAAAGTAATTGAATGAAAGGATTTGAGAAAATAAATTGCAATAGCTTTGGCACTTGTTAAGTTGTTGGATTGTTTAAATGGCCTTTTGGTAAGGTATTTATACTGATTTCCTACCAATTAGCCGTTACAAATGGTGCCATAACTCTTTCTAACATTCTCTTACAAGTGCATTAAATGCAATCTGCAGAGAAAGGTGTTCCGGTTGGGAACCAAGCTGTCCCGATCGGAAAATGCCCGATTGCATTACGTGGCAGCTTCTAGTTGGCTGAAATCTCCAACGGCTAGTTTTTGTTCAAGTGTCCCGGTCGGGACTTGCCCGATGATGCCACTACCAAGAACTTGGGTCTTCTAGGCTTTGAATACGACTCGGTTGGCTATTGGAACTTTGAAACACTTTGAGGTAATGCTTTCCCGATCTGGACTTGTGTCCTGGTCAAGAGTTCCTTGTCCCGGTCAGGAGTTACACGTCTCCATGAAATTCTTGATTTGTTCAATGAGGAAACCTTAACCAAATGTATTGAAACTTTGAACACTATCAAAACAACACTCAACAAGAATGTTAGTAATAATTAATTTGATTGTCAAGATCAAAATAGAGAGCAATCACCCTTTGGTTAACAGTTTAAGGTTAATTAATCATAGCTACATAGGGCGATTTTTGCTTTTGGGTTTATAAAATTTTAATTTTATTGCCTTTGATGTATGAGATATATCTCCTATGATCCTAACAGTTGTCACTTATAACAAATGACTGTGTTTTCTTTTTACTACACCATTTTGCTGTGGAGTGTAGAAACAAGTTTTTTGATGTATAATTTAAAGGTCATTAAAGATGGTTTGACAAACTTTTCTTAAAAACTTTGAGCCATTATCTAATCTTATGATTTTAATGGTGGAATGAAACTAGTTTTGCACTATTGAAGTAAAATTTTTCAGCAATTGAGGTGTTTGACTTTTTTGTTGCATTAGAAAAGTCCATGTAGTCCTATTGTGGTCATTCACCGGTGTCATAAAGTAGTGAGCTACTGACTTAGAAGATTATGATAAGGTCCCCAGAGATCTATGTGTGTCATTTCAAAGTTTTCTTCTATGCTTATTTTGCTAGAAGGAAAAACCAATCTTGTTTGCTTTGCCAATGGGCAAACTTCACAACATTCATGGCTATTTGTAGTTACATCAACTTGAAACTATAAATGTTTCAATACAACATATGAAGAGTGCCCTAATTATTGATATGTGGATACATTTAGGGTTAAGCAGTATTTAGTTTTAACCAAATAACTGAACCAAACTTATGAAATTCAATTATTTTGGAAATAGATTTTTTAGTTTTCGGTTCGGTTCGATTCGATTATTATATTTAAAAAGATTCTGGTTATTGGTTAGCTTAGTTCAAAAAATATAAATGGTTTAACTGAAATAATATATACATATATATATATATATATATATATATATATATATATATATATCGGTTTATATATATTCATTTTAATATTTAAAGTAGTTGCTTAATTATTATTTTTACTTTCTATGAATAATGTTTGTAAATTAATCTTTTTGAATTGGTGTATTTTTTAACAAGTAGCATATAATTATTCATTATTTTTTTTAATCTTAATTATAAAATTGACTTTATTTTACTAGTTGTATTAGTCTATTATAACACCCTTAATTTCTATAATACATGCTTTAATAATTTTTGTAGGTGAAATTCAGTAAAACCTCGAGAGGTGATAAAAAAAATTATGAAAATGACACTGGATATATAAATGGTATTAGCCCCCATAACCTACCAGCTCATTTCTTTCTCTTCTCTTTTTCTCTTTTCCTCCCTACACCATCTTCATCTCTATTCACCACTCAAACGACCTCCAATCGACACGAAATTCAGGCTAGAAGTAGATTTCGACCTCCCCAACACTTTGGTAACATTAGATTTGCATAAATCTGGCGAGACAAGTTTTAGGCGTCAATCTGCCCCTCACGATTCTCATACTTTCCAGCCTCCTTTCACAATTCTGACAGCAAAAATGGATTCAGGAGGTCCAAAAGCCTTGACCTAGACCTTTGGATCTTTTAGCATCATCGATTGAGGCTTGATCGAAATTCGTTTTTCTTACCGGAGTTGTTGAAAAAATGTAGATCTAGGAGTTTTCGGCCACTTTTAAGACATAAGACTTGTACTTTTAGACTCCCCACATCCCAAGAAAGCTGTTGGTACCCTTCGATTGCCATTCCGCTGCCATCGAGAATTTTCTAGTCACCGAAATCCAGCAACCCTTGACTTGATTTTTTGCGCAGAATCTCTGGCTCGTTAAATTGAGTCAACTGGCACCAACCAAACCTTCGTGCCATTTTTAGATAGTGAGATATGATTTTATTTGTGAAATTTAATTATATTATTTAATTAATGTGATAAATTTATTTTATTGAGTAATTTGAAGGATTAAATAATTATGGGATTTTATTGGAGAATATTTGATTATAATATAATAGAATTATGAGCTGGTTATTAATAAAGTTGAATTATGGATAAATCATAATTGAGTTGATTGTACTTGTTGATTGCGTATATAATAATTGGAGACCAAAATTGCGTATTGACTGTGTTAAAATGATATTGAGGTATTTTATAGGCTTGACCCATAAGCGGGGGGGAGGGGGGCAGTTTCTAAAGGAGGTTCTGCCGAATTTTTGGTATAAATTACGTTAAAATTTTGGATAAAGGTTTCTATAGGAGGATCTTAGAAGAGTCTAGGCTTATGATTTATTTTTGATGTTATATTGATATTCCTTCTATTTTTATAAATTTTCTATAGGCCCCACTAGCTACACCAAAGTCGTGAGAGTAGTTTATTGAGGAATCTACATATTTGTGAGTTAATATCATACGATTTTATAACATACTACCCTCTCCCCTATATTTTCTTTAGCATGCTAATTAATGTTAAATATTATTATTAATATATTATAATTATTACTATACATATAGTAATATATGCATGTATGTGATTTGTTGGAGATGTGATTAGGTGAGATTGTGATGTGTTTGTTGGGATGGGAACTATAGTAGAACGTGCCACCTGATGGGTTACATCAGGACCGTGTGCACACCAGTGATGATCATATGATTATGGATAGATTGATGAGATACCTTTATTAAGTTCATCTCTTAGGGAATATATTATGATATGTATATGGATACTGAGGGTGATAACCTTAGTTGAGTTCATCTCTTAGAGCACCAATAATATTTGGATAAGTGACCGACCGAAGAGAAGGACCCTAGTTGAGTTTGCTCTCAGGGCACCAATCCTTTGGAATTAAGAGAGCCCATTGGCTACTAGAATTGAGGTTTAGGGTTCTGCTTGAGTTACTCACCCATTTGTTTAATGATTGATGTTACATGTTATGTGACCTCCTTGCATGTATATATGATATTATTATAATATTGTGTGACTATGTGTTATAAAGTTATATGATATTAATTCACTCAGTGGAGGTTGACTCCTCTCATTTATTTTTCAAGTAGTAGATATCCTCTTCATATTGTTTTGGACTACTTCGCATCTTCTACCCTGCGAGGGCTTAATGTATTATTTTTATTTTACTTGAACTGAATGAAATATTCTAGATCGCCATAGTACCTTATATAAGAATGTTAGATTATATATTATATGGAGATGTCAGGATGAAGGATACTCTTCCATGGTGATATTATGGATATAATTATACATTAGCAGGATTTGTATTATGTGATCGAATATTAGAATGATGTTAATATGTGGCATGTTTGATATATAAGATATATGTAAAGGTTTAGGTTTGCTATAGGTTTTAGTGGCCTTAAGCCTACCCATTCCCTAGCACCAGTCATGGTCCTTGGTTTGGGTTGTGACATATATATTTTGAATCTCTTATCTCTATTATGATTATTTTTCTTGTCTCATTGATTTTGTTGTATAATATAGAAACTTACAAAATTGAAAATATTCTAAAAATTATGCAGTAACCGAAATATTTATAGTAATCGAATCAATAAATTTTGGTTCGGTTAATTTCAATTATAAATTTTAATTGGTTCAATTCAATTAGCATTTTATAAGTTCTAAAATTTTAAGTTACTTATAGATTTCGATTCAATTAACCAAGAAATATTTTATACATTGATATATGAAACTTTATTCATATGACTTATTGAAATAAGATTTTCACTAGGTTGATTACAAGAAGTATTTGATATATCAACTGTGTTAAAAGAGTTGCGGTTTAAAAGGTACAGATTTCCTGCAACCTTCCAAGGGTCAGAACTTTCTCATTCTTCTGGTCCTGCAACATATAATAGTTTTGTTAAAAAATAAATCGAAGAGAGTTTTTTTGTGTCAACCTACTTAGTAATAAAAGGTTGTGTTTAAAAGTGGGGATGTATAGAACATTTGTCAAGGTAATGTTCTTATGTAGTTCTTGTATGTGTGATAAATTTGACACTACTATTTGGTAAATGGACTATAGTTCTCTATTTAATGATAAAAAATGTTAAGAAAATGCTTTTAAAGGCACATATATAATTTGATGCACCCGAATCAACAATCCAGTAATCATAATTCTTAATACAAGAATAAGATCTTAATTTTCAGTATTGCCTACATAATTGTGAACCTGTGCATAGTTCACTTGATCTTCTATTTGGCCTTGGACTTCTTTCATGTATTTTGCAAATTCCTACTTGAACATCTTTGAGAATGAAGAAGGCATCTATGTTTTATTTGATTCCATCTACTCCTGCTCCTTATCAGTAGTGTCTCCACCATGTTTGTATGTTCTCTTATATCCCTTTTTTCCTTTTGCTTTATCTCACTATAACACTTAGGATAACCATTTAGTTTGAAACATGAATCCCTTATGTGCCCTCCTTTCTTACAGTAAGTACAATACTTCTTCTCTTTATTTTATTTTTATTTCCTTTTATTGATTCCCTTATTTCCCCATGTTAAAGAACTGTTAATTCTTTTTGACGTCATGGCATTTCCTTCCACTGCCTCTGCATAATTCATGTGCTCACTTCTTTGCTTCTTAATTCTTAGAATCATAGAGAAACCTTACTTATATTTGGTAAAGGATCTAGAACCAATATTTGGTTTCTTATGTTATCAAAAGATTCATTTAGGCCTATAAGAAATTGTATAAGCCTATTCTAAGAATTGATCTCCACCACATTTCATACCACTCCACATGTGCATTGCCTTGCTGCCCTACAAGTACACTATGGTATAGGTTGTAAAACATTGAGTTCATCCCATAATTTTTTCATTCTGTTGTAATACATTGTAACACTATTGTTTCCTTGTTCCATATAAGCTATCTCCTTTTGTAGTTGATATATTTGTGGCCCATTGCTCTTACCAAATTGCTCCTTAACTCTTCTCATAACTATCTTGAACCTGAGGAGTAAATCACATATTCTACTATCTCTTTTGATATCGAGTTAAGAAGCCATGAGGTTACAATAAGATCAATTCTCTTCTATTTTATCATGACCTGTATTATTTGTTAGTGGCTCCCTCAATCTACTATCTATGAATCCAATTTATTCTTTGCACTAAGTGCTATGTGAATCAATCTACTTCAAGTAAGAAAATTGGTTTTAGTAAGTAAAGTTGACACAAGAACCATACGAGGGTAATCTAATCCCTACAATTGCAATGGATCATCTGGATTTCGTTGATTTTGCACTCTAAGCCCGTCGACTTCATCTCTTTGCCTATTTTCCATTATCGATCTTCAAGAATTTCTTAAAGAAACAAAAGAAGCTAGAAAATTAAAACTACTCACTGAGCACATATTTTGATACCATGATAAAACTCATGTAAACTCATATCATCAATGCCACAACCATGGCTCAATCAATAATCAAACCATTAATCAACAATCGGAAGAATGATAAAAGCTAATGAAAATAACCGTCAAGTAGAAGATCTATATATACACAGACAAAAATAACTACCCTTAGATAAGAAAGATAAAAGCTACCCTACTATTACATAATTTAAATGAATTGCTCTTCTAACAAAGACACGTGGTTGAAGTAACTAACTTAATAGCTAAGAAGCAAGGTAATAGCTGACACACTATTCGCTTTAAAGTATAATACTATAGTTGTGATCAGCTGCATATTATGCAAGATTTGAAGTCTTCGCTGTTGTTGAGTTGACCATTCTTCAGTTTGTTTGAGCATCAAAAGCTGATAGTAAAAGTAGAATCAAACATACATTAACTTTTACAATAATATTATTATTACGCTTTAAAAAAAATGAAATATGAAAGTAAAGGGAGAGATGGAGATAAAAGAGGAAAAATATAAAGAAAGACAATAACAAAGCAATTAGAAAAGAGGTGTTTTATTCTCTTTAACTTTTATTTCTATATAAAAAGTGACTGGCTTTTTTGGATTTGCTTCAATTCAAAAATAGCTAAATTCAAAATAAGTAATCCTTTTTTGGGCTATAAGAGGGGAAAAAAAGCTTCAAATAAATTATTTCAAAATCATTTTTTGCTAAGAGATCCCAATCATATCCTTCTGAATCAAATGCAAACAATGCGTAAGAGGTTTTAACCAACAACTCAATAATTCCTCTATCTATATTGAGGGCCTTATTGGAAAACCAATCTATCACATGGTTTTCCTCATGAAAAACATGCAAAGCACGAACCATAGAGAATGAATATGGCAATTCCATACTAGCTTGGACCATATTAATTAGCACATAGTGTTATTAGTGGTGTATATGCCTTAGTGCATTCACTTCAATTTATATATTAAATAATGTACCACAATGGACACGTGTATATTTCACATTCATAATAAATAGAAATTTATTTGCATGAGCTTTGACACTTAAGTGTTGGTAAGGTGTCTTAAATGGACTTTTGAAGGAGTATTTATACATTTCACACATAATTAGCTGTTTCATAAAGCGACATAAATCTCCCTAAAGTTCTTTTACACAAGCATTAAATACTGCCTACGAACGGGGTTCGTGGTTGTAAAGATTGGCTTGTGGTTGTGAACTTCAATTGTCAACTAGATATTGACATGTGGCTCACCCTAATTGTTTCCCAACACTAATGGCTATATTAGGTCAAACTTTGCATTAAGGCCATACTTTTCGTGGTTTGGATCTAACTTTCTTAGTCTACTTTACAGTCATGAAACTAGATGTGAAGATAGACCTTATTGTAGAGGTACCTGACATCTAATGACTCGACATCGGGAACTTTGAAAGTTCAGATGATTGTTGTAAAGGTTAGAGACATGTGGCACTTTGTGATTGAGGTGACTTCCAATAGTCATGTCTTTTTTGAACTTAACGAGCAAGAATCCTTTTTCGTGGTTGCAAACCGCCACTTCATGGCTTGGTTCATCATTGCAAAGTTTCCCGTGAACTCAACCGTAAGTCAAGGGGATTTTCTCCATAGTAAACTCCTAAGTGCGAACTGCACATCTTCAACTTTACTTTGTTTGATTATTGAGTAAATGATTTCTTATTGATGAACTAAAAATTAGTTACTCACAAGTGTATGAGCCAATTATAGAAAATAAGCACATAAACATAAATTCTAAACATTTGAAACCCTCGTTTTGATTATTTGATTAATTAAGCTAAAACTGAAATTAAATAGAAAGCAAGCAAACAATTGAATAAATCAATGAGAAAAAGCAGACCTAGCATTGCATCCCCCAATGCTATATTTCCCCTGAATTAATTAAGTCCTAATGAATTTAGATTTAATACCTCTCTCTTTCAATCACCAATTAATCACTCTCATGACTTAATTAGTGTCCAGTCCAATTTTTAGGTTAAATTACTAGTGGTTCGCATAATAATTAAACCTAATATTTTTATTCCTAATTTAATAATTGTTGATCAAACAATTATCAAACAAAAAAATTAATTAAGCTCAATTGAAACTTAAAAGTATTTATAAATTCATGACATGAAAATATGAGGTTCAATACAAAATTGGATTCTGCTAACTAAGCACGCCTAGCATTACTATACTAGTAGTCATGATTACAATAATAACTAAACTAAACATTTCAGTAAAAAGATAAAGAAGAATAGAAAGCTCCCTGAACACTATGAAAATTTCAATGGTAGATAGATTGGTGCTCAAATCCACCTTTGATCTTTTCTCCAATTGTAACGCCTATGAAGTGGAGCCTAGAAGTAAGTGAGTATATGAAGGGTGAATTGGTAATTTAAGAGAAAAGGATTTAAACGAAATTAAAGATAAAAGGAAAAAGAAATTAGAATAATATAATATAAAAAGAATTATTATTATATTAAAAAAATTTATATTGTACTATATTATTTTTAAAAAAAAGAAATAAAAAAGATCAACACACATGGACATTTTGGAACATGGCTGGTTCTTGAAATTGGGCCAATTTGCATGCCTAAATATAGGAAGAACACACACATGCTCTTGATAGTTTAAGCTTTCACGTCTGGTAATCTAGTATGCGCTTGAGCTTTTCACAGAAAAATTCTTTTTATTGGAGATCCATCAAAGATTTATTGAATGTTTCCCAACATTGATTACATGCATAATAAATCAAACATATCTGTTTTTGTAAATTGCAGAAGAATTTTGCTGTAAAAACATTGATTGTAAACTACGATTTGTAGATTCGATTGAAGATGATGGTTGAAGACAACGATTATGGAGATTTGATTGAAGATGATGATTTCAAAAGTAAATCAAGATTAATTAATGCAGAAAAGATGGAAGTTAAAGAGAGATTTGAATGGAGAGATAATTGAATCATGGCGTTTACCCCATATTTTTGTTATAAGCCTATTTGGGTAAAGCCTAAGCTCATGACAAGATTTATGGTCCAAATCTATGAAGAAATCAAATATTTTGAGGAGAGGCAGTTAAATGAGGTTCTTGAAGAATAAGAACACTATAGATAGTTGGAGAGAAGTGGCAGATGGGAGCTGAATAACTACTAGAAATGTGGAGAGTGGAGCAATTATAAAGAAAGTGGAGATAATGACAACAATTATTTTTGGCTCTAATGCTATAAAAGGAAGAAGTATTCGCAATCGCCTAATCACCAACCAATCAATCAACAACTCAACCAACACTCATCATCAAACACTCAATGCAACTCAAATTCAATCAAGTCTTTAACAATTTTCACTTAGCATCTGTCTTATTTAGCAATTAATTTAAGTCATTTTAGCTTTAATTCAACTTCATTATAGCTTGTCAACTTTATTTTCATTAATGAAATCATTTTCTTCAAGCATTCATCTCTATTCAAGATTTTTTTTTTCTCTTTAAGTCTTAGTTGCTCACTAGCTTATTTTATTCATTATCAAAATTTTCCATTCACTATTCATTAGCAATCAAATTTAAGCGTATTGTTAAGAAAACTTAGGAATTTACAGTCATTTGATTAGAAGTCAAGACACAATTTTCATTTTAATTTATAAAACACTTAAATTTTCCTGGCACGCTCGCACTTTTCTTTATTTCTGCAACTGACATCATTTTTTGGCACACTCGGTAGGACATATTTGGTTGCTACAACATGCCTATTGAAACTAGAAGTAAGAAAGCTATAGAGTTTCAGGGCTCAGGATTTATTGCTCCAACAAGAGAACAGGAAAGAAGAGTTCAAATCATTATGGAACATAATGAGAATCTCACACTTCATCAACATGCTGAAGAGGAAGAAGGAATTAAGAGTCCATCAGGATCATAGGTATCAAGTAACAGTCCACCTACTAATATTTTTAACTATTTTGATGCTCTCAGGTCTTTGATGGAGGAAGTCATTCATAAGCTTGAAGCTAGTATAGCCGAGCATTAGAAGCAAGTGACTGAACAAACAAAGAACCAGACCAGAGCCATTGTAGAGGAGTTATCTCAATAATCCATCTCACAGGAGAAATTAGCAACTGGAATAATGGGAAAACTAAAGCAATAGGTGGTTACGCCCAAGCAAGTCCTTGTCATTATACCTACTAGGCAACCATCTGATGAACTTAGGAGGCAGCATTCCGAGATCAATAGTGAAGCAAGTGACTTCCACCGCTCACAATTTCAAGCTAAGGCAAGATACACTCCTCCTCACCTCAGAAAAGAAATGAATGTAGGCCTTGGGGTTGGAGGCTGCACTAGTACTAGAACTACTGCCTAAAGGTTCTTTGCCCACACCAATCTTGGCAAAAAACCTGGAGTATATGGAGAACCATTTCCCTTTGATAGAGACCTGGGGTAACTCACATATGCCCTATGGATCAAGTATGAATATGGAACAACATCCTCCTTTGCCTTTTATGCATGTATACACACCAACACTAGCACTAGTGGGCAAACAGGCAATAAGGGAGGTGGTTCAAGAACTATATAGGTATGGCCTCAGACAGATACAAGGTTGTAAAAATCGGTCCGGTCAATGAATCGGAAAAGACAGCGGGTCACAAGTTTAAGGTCGAACAAGAGTCAAACCGGTTTATATAAAATTCTTGTAAATTATCATATTTAACATATTTTATACATAGTAAAATAAAAATTATTTTAACTGTAAGTTCATTAAGCTCTACACTCAGGAGCCAAAGAGAACACTTCGTTAATAAACACTGCTAGACACCTTTTAAGTTGTTAAAACTTCAACTTCGAACAGATAAACATTGAATGATCAACAAACAAGACAGATACACAGAGAAAGAGAAGAGAAGAAGAAAGTTTAAGCAAACATCATATTTAGTATTCAAAGAGATGATTGTAATTTACATCCTATCTTCTCTAACTGAAAGAGAAGGTATATATAAGCAGGAGGCCAATGACACATGCGTCATGGCTTACATCAAAGATGCTTAAATAGTAAAAGCATACAGGAACATGATAAAAAGGAAAGCGCACTGAAGGCGTACTTACACACATAATTACACAAATAGTAAAAGTAGTACACACTGTGTAATCACTTATTTATCTAAGATGGCCGACAAGGAGCATCTATGTACTATGGAGAGTACATATTCATAGCGTCTAGGTCCTCAGGCGATGAATGTGGATAAGGGACGTCATCATCAATGCCAAGTGGAAAGTGGAATTGATTCTCGAAATGACTTGGTGGAATCCTTGGATGATTAATGAGTAATGGGCTGGACTGGGCCGACTGAGTAGGAACAATTTGGGCCGGAGGAAGCTGAGCGATGAGAGCTTGTCTTTGAGCCCATGAGAGAGGAGGCATGAGATCAACATCTTCTCGATTAAGATCACCAAAAGGATGTTGGGCCTGAGAGGACTGAGTTGAGGACTGAGAATCTTCTTGATCATATGGATCCTGAGAGTCTGGATCTAAGTCCAGTAGAACGTCTTCATCTCGAAACTTTGGTTTGAGAGTTGGAGGCCAGGGGGCCATTCTGATTCTTATAGTGATATCAGGACCAAGAGACATGATGCTCGGAGGAGGAAATGGGCCATAATTATTGAGGCGACATAACTCTGCATGAAGAGAGAGTTTAACGGACTCAATCTGTGTTGGTTGTGGATGAGAAACAACTTTCCACAGTCGATAGTGACCAATTGCTGCAAGTGTCTGTGAACCAAGAACATGAGTGTAGGGACGATGGAAGATGATAATTGCAGTAGGTTCTTCAGCAGGGAGGAACGGATTATCATTGATAAGTTCTGCAAATAATCTTTTCCAGGTAAACAGAGGTTGAAACCATGTGAGGAATCTAACTTGAGGTGTCATCAGGTTATCTCTATTGCATATGAAGGGAAGGAATGGAATGAGTGGAATCTGAATGGCATGATAGTAGAGAGTCAACTGACACCAAAGATACCATAGCTGTTCAAGGAGCATGGGCTGAGTACTCATTTGATAAACGATTACCCAGGGCTGTTCTGCAGGAAAGTAGATTAATTCTCTAGGAAGACGAAGAGAATTTTGGAACATAGCCAGGTATTTGAAAAGCATAATCTGTGCGAATCTTCTGATGGGAAGGAGGTCAGGACCTCTTGGACATAAGGGAGGTAAGTCTGCAAGTAGACGAGGTGGTGGAGCTGAGCTTGAAGAAGCTGCTGAGGCTGAAGAGGAGGAAGCCATGAAGATCAAAGGAATTTCAAAGGAAGGTGTGATAAATGCTGTCTGCTTTGGTCTGGATAGAAAATCAGGGATTAAGTTCTGATTTCCTTTTATATGCTGGACTTCAAAACCGTATTTGCTAAACCACTCTTTCCAACGTAAAAGTTGAGGATGTGGAATTGTCTTCTGCTTGAAGTTAAGCATGCGAGGAAACGACGAACAATCCATGACCACTAAAAAGTGGTGACCAATGAGATGAAATTCAAATTTCTTGATCGCATTTTTGACGGCTAGGATTTCTTTGAAGGTTGAATGATAGTGTAGTTCACTATCCTTGAAATGACCACTAGCATAGCCACAAACTTCTTTTTTATCTTTCAGCTGTTCAAAAAGTATTGCTCCCCAGTATTCATCTAACGCGTCTATCTGTAAGATCCTTTTTCCATGTGAAGGAATCTGCAAGTGAGGTAACGTCTGAGTGACAGACTTGAGTGCTCGGACTGCTTTAGTGTGAATGGATGACCAAGGCGGTAGATCCTTTTTCAAAAGCTGATACAAAGGCTTTGTCATCTTGCTATAATGAACAATGAATTGTCTGATGTAATTTGCAATGCCAAGAAACTGTTGTAATTTCTTCACCGTGAGGTCAACATCAGGAAATGTTAACAATTCTTGGGCCAGGTGAGGCTGAGGCTTGTACTGACCATTTTGGAATTGCATACCCAGAAAATCTATTGTGGGCTGGGCCAATTGCATTTTTGTTGGACTCAACATTACTCCATGGGCCTTAGTAAGATCCAAAAACTTTTGAAGAGTCTGTTGATGAGAGGCCAAATCTGGGCTGTACAGTAAGATGTCATCTATGTAGATGAGGGCCGTGTCCAGGAGCGGCTCATAGATTCTAATCATTGCTTTCTAAAACAATGAGGGTGCCACTTTGAGACCAAATGGCATTACCGTCCATTCATATTCATAATGGTGATTAGGAATGCAGAAAGCTGTCTTGTATCGATCTTCAGGAATTATGCCAAATTGTCAGAAACCAGCTTTAAGATCAAATTTAGAGAAGACTTTTACTGAAGCCATAAATGGAAACATTGAATCAATTCTTGGAAGAGGATATTTGTCATCTTGAAGAAATTGATTTAATGGCTTATAGTCAATGACTAATCTCTTCTTGCCACGGAGCTGTTCTATTCTTTTGTTGACATAAAAGGCTTGGCATGCCCAATTGGACTTTGTAGGCTGTATCAGACCTTCGGATAGAAGTTGTGAACATTCTTGAAGTGCAAGTTGCATTTCCTGTGGATTCATACCCGGATGGGTTGCTCTGGTTGGATTGTCATCAACTTTATCTTTGAAAGGAAGACTGATAAAAAATTCTGGTCTGGTCCATAATGGTGAGGAATGCTTCTGTAAGAATTCAGTGTGGGAAGAAGCACAATAAGAATCATAAAGTTCTTGTACCAAAGCAGGAGGCAAGGTTAAAGACGGTTGAAGGGTGAACAAAGAAGGGGTAGTGGTGAATGGAAGGATCTGATGGTTATAGGATAAACTAGTAGGAAGAATAGACAGTTTTTTTGATTTTGTAATAAAGATCAAATCCAAGGACTAAATCTTTATTTGGAAGATTAGTGCCTTGGACATGAGTCCAGGTTACCAAATCAGGGAAAAACTGTAACATGATAGGATTTCTGGTTTTCAGTGTTGTTTGAAAAACTTTACCATCAGCTGCTTGAAAGGATTGGGTATGAGAAACCCAATATCGAGCAGGTAAGACTGCAGGATTCATCATGGAAGTATGTGCTCCAGTATCAATCAAAGCAATTATATTGATTGGATCAGCATACTTATGAGGATAGACATGGATTGGAACCATTGGAACAGGATGGGTAGGTTGAGTAGAACAAACTGTATCAGGTGAGTGAAGAGACAAGGTGGTAGAAGAATCTTGAAGTCATGGAGGAAAAGGAATGATGGTGTAGATGGATGGTAGATAGGGATCATGATACATGAGATCATCTTCATCAATATCAGATTGAGAGTCTGAATCTGAAAATTCTGCTGCAAAGAGGGTTCTGTCATCTGCTTCATCATCGAGAGAAAAGAGAGATTCAATTTCTGCATCATCGAAATCAACAGGGGAAACCTTATTAATCTGTTGGATGATTTTTGCTGCTTTCTTTGGCTTGTTAGGACACTGTTTTGCATAATGTCCTCGTTTGCCACAAATATAACATCGATCACCTTTCTGCTTTATGTGCTTTCGACGCTTGAAGAATTTAAACTTCTTTTTCCTGTGCTTTCGGGGATAGGAGGCATCCTTGGAAGGCCATTTGTGGTATCTCTTGGATTTCTTAGTTCTGCAAGAACACTTAGAATCTTTGCATTTGATTTGCAAGTCTGGTCGTCTGCAAGCGGTTTTCCAAAGAGCTTCATTTTCATGAGTCAAAAGTTCTTTGACTACTTTTTGCTGCGAACAAAGCTTATCAATAGAGAGGAGGACTCGTTGATAGATTTCTCCAATACTCAAGGAGTTTAGATCAATGTTGCGTTCTCGGAGCTGAAAGAGAACATGATTGGTAACATCTTCAGGAAACGATGTTAAGAAAGCTTGCTTAAGGTTTGCATCATTTGCGCCATTTAGAAGGTAAAACTTCTGAGTCATTCTTTGATAATGCTTATCAAGATCTTTGCACAACAAAGAACAACATTTCATTTTGAAGAATTCATCACGCTGCATATCATCAAATTGTGCAGTGCTTCCAACAAATTCTTGGTAAAGGATGACTAGGATTTCAACAATAGTTTGAGAATGGTAAAAGCGGACCATTCTTGCTTGAGGAAGACGAACAAACCAATCGTGAAGAGTTCCAATAAACCGAGAGGTAAATTCTAGAACAATTGTAGGAAATCTAGAATTCGGTTTGCGTTGTTGCAATTCATGCCAAGCGAAGAACTCTTGAATTCTGTCTCTCCATTTATGAGGAGGAATATCATCAAAGGTGAACCACGGGCTATTGGATGGCATGGGGGGAATAGTTGTATGAGTGCCTGTCTCTGGTCCTATACCAGGAGCATTAGTTCCCATTTCTTCATCATCAGGAGGTTCTTCAGTAGTATACTGTTGTCCTTCAGTAGTACCACTGTGTGCTGAAGTTGTGTCAGCCATAAATTGTATGGGATGAAGGTGTTTGGGATCAAAAGCATCATCTGGAAGTTCAGGGTCTGAATCTGAATCAGAACAAGTAAGATAAGGAACATCTTGAGAAGGTTCTGTAACAGTAGGCATAGTATTCACAGCCTGGGTTTCAAGAAAAGAAGTGATTGGATTTTTCTGTGAAACGGGCTGGGTTGGTGTTTGGTGTTGAACCATAAGAGATGGAGGAGGTCTTGTGGTCTGAGGTGGTGCAGGGGCCGGACTAGGAGTAGTCTGGGCCGATGGGCTTACTGTTGGAGGAACAGTAGCTTTTGAAGTACTAGGCTTGGGCTTTGGAACAGTATTTGGGCCAAGATTCATTTGTTCCATGAACTGGCAATGGAATAATTCCGAAGCAAGGCCAAGTCTTTCCATTTCTGCTTGAGAAGGCTGAGTTCTTGAGGCCGGTGTGTAAACAGGCTGATGAGAAATTGGAGGCTGCAAATTTACGAACAAGCCCAATGGATCTGCATAGGAAGACGGACTAGCAAAATAGTCACGTTTGAGATCTTGCCGGAGGGAACTGATTTCTTATTCCAACTGTTATAACTTAACAGCTTTAGCATCAAAAGTAGCATCATACATGCGTGTTGAGATCATACGCATAACATCTGCATTCAAGGCTGTATGTTTCTGTTCAAGTTGTGCCAAAAGTTTATACAGGGCATCAAACTGTGAACTTTGCTGAGTTTGCATAGCAGAGATGCGACTTGAAACATTATCAACTTTTTTCTCAATGCGATGAAGGACTGTATTTTGTACAGTAGCATTCTGTCTTTGCCAATTGAGAACTGATTCTGCAGGAGTGATAGGCTTAGGAGTGCCTTTAGGTGTAACAGTTGTTGAACGAACATATTGTGTTGTTTTCACATGGGTGACTGGATCAGTATGGTCATAAAGAGGTAGAAAATCGGCGTCATAAGAAGAAGGAGATGGTGGTTGATACATGGCGATCATGGGAAGAGGTGAAGGTAAAGGTTCTTTTGGTGTAAGGACAGACTGGTAACAAGGTAAAGGGATTGGTGGTTTAGGAGGGATATGATAACAGGGTAATGGTCTAGGAGGAGGTGGAGACGGTTTGTCATATGGGAAATCATCACCCCATGAAGGAGGAGGTGACAAAAAAGGGAAGGGGTTGGTATAGTGAGAAGGGGCAGAGTATGAGACAACATAGTCATATTTACCTGATGGTTCTCCCAAGAGACCTATTGACGGATCTCCTTTATCATATTTTTCATGGAAAGTGTTCTCAGAGGAACATCGCTGAGGTTTCTTTTTTCTTCGAGAAGACTTAGAAGTAAATTCTCTATCTTCAGCAGCAACTCTATCTGCATAACAATCGTCACAGTCACAAATATCGAAATACTTGTGATCTCCATTTTTAGCTTCATAGATTGGTTGTGCAGTAGGTGAAAAGGCAACAATCGGTATTTCTTCCTGTGGGTATACCGGTTGCATCATGAAATGAGTAGAAAACTCAAGAGGCGTAAGGAACTGTCTCGACTATTCCGTCCTTGTGTTTGAGGAATACTGGCCTTGTAGAACTGACTGGCTCTTTTTTCTAATGTAAGAGCTCATAGTTGGTCAACCAGGAGTGAGGAAAGATCTGAAGAAGATCATCCCGACTTAGTTGTTTGGGGATCTGAACTACCTTTGGAACTTGTGTGGAGTCTACCGTGATGCTGAGGGCATCTTCTGAGGCAGGGATGCTTAAATCCATTGCATGATTTTGTACTCGGTAGATCATTTGGTAGTGAAGAGTAGCTATATCAGTGGTAGCTACATTCTGAACTCCTGAAATTTGTATTTGAACCTTCAACGTTTGGAAAGTATGAGGATCTCGCAATCTCATATTGAAGTTGGGATAGAAGGTGCAAAGCACTGTGCTAGCATTAAGAGTTGTCTGGATGGTACCAATTACAGCATGTTGGTACTCCAGAAATCTTGTATCAAGAAGAGCTATTCGGGCCACAACAGGAAGGCCTTTGCGTCCATGATAGGTGAGAGCAAGTCGGATTGCTCCGAAATGGATGTGAGTATAGCCATTCCTTTGCCACTGAGCAGGAAACTCAGAGGGAATCTCCAAAGTGATAAACTGTTCTTCTCCAGTACCTTTAATAGGACAATTATCAAAGGAAGAAGACTGAACGTATTCACGAACTAAGGAAGTCTTTTGGCGAAGTAAAGACTTTATGGAGGTAGTGAATGAAGATTTGTGTTTCTAAAAGGTATGGTAAGGATTTAGAAGGGGAAGGTCGGATTCTTGGACTTTCTGATCATCTGGGATGAAGGAAAGTTCATAGAGATGAGAGAGTTTAGAAGCAGAGGATGGTTGTAAAGAAAGAGATGAGAGTGACATAGATGAGTCTGACCGTTATAACTTTGAATCTGACATATTGATGTTGCATTCTTCTCTTCTGCTTTTTCTGTGATATGAACCTGCTTACTATGGCTCTGATACCATTTGGGGGTGGAAGCTTCAAGGTCCTCTTCAGATGTTTCACAATGCCTTCATAACTGTAAGTTCATCAAGCTCAACACTCAGGAGCCAAGGAGAACACTTCGTTACTCAACACTGCTAGGCATCTGTTAAGTTGTTAAAACTTCAACTTCAAATAGATAGACATTGATCGATCAGCAAGCAAGACATATACACAAGGAAAGAGAAGGGAAGAAGAGGTGTTTTAAGCAAACATCATACTTAATATTCAAAGCTATTAGGTTTTTACATCCTACCTTCTCATTCTGAAAGAAAAGGGATATATAGGTGAAGAGCAAATGACACATACGACATTGCTTACATCAAAGATTCTTAAATAAAGCATACAGTAACAATACACAGTAACATGATAAAAAGGAAGGCGCAATAACACACATAATTACACAAATAGTAAACACTGTGTAGTCACTTATTTAGACTGATATGACTGGGATGGTTGACATCAGGAATCTGCTTTATGGCGAATACATATTCAAATCTTCTAGTGCTTCAGGAGATGAATGAGGATAAGGAATGTCATCATCAAAGCCAGGTGGAAAGTGAAATTCATTTTGGAATCTTTCTGGAGGAATCCTGGTGTGATTGATGAGTAAAGGTCTGGATTGGGCCGAACTGACTTGGGCTGGCTGAGGCTGGGCTGAACTTATCCTT
Source organism: Balakata baccata (assembly GCA_949630135.1). Classification (NCBI taxonomy): domain Eukaryota; kingdom Viridiplantae; phylum Streptophyta; class Magnoliopsida; order Malpighiales; family Euphorbiaceae; genus Balakata; species Balakata baccata. Next base: position 70,977 of record CATIWF010231799.1, read on the forward strand.
TGCTGAGGCATCTGAGGCTGAGGCCATAAGTGAGGAGACATGAGATCTCTATCTTCTCAATTAAGATCCTGGAATGGATTATGGGCCGGTGAGGAAGATTGGGCCGATGAGGACTGAGTATCTTCTTGTTCATTGGGATCCTGAGAGTCTGGATCCAAGTCCATAGGGACATCTTCATCACGAAATCTAGGTTTAAGAGTTGGCGGCCAAGGTTGCAATCTGATTCTTGTAGTGATGTCAGGGCCAAGTGAAGTGATACTCGGTGGAGGAAAGTTTCCATAGTTATTGAGGCGACATAACTCTGCATGAAGAGAGAGTTTAATGGACTCAATTTGAGTTGGATGAGGATAGGAAACAACTTTCCATAACTGATAGTGACTAATTGCTGCAAGAGTCTGCGTTCCTAGAACATGAGTGTGAGGAAGGTGGAAGATGATAATTGCAGTGATATCTTCAGTAGGATGAAAAGGATGATCATTGATGAGTTCTGAAAACAAACGCTTCCAGGTAGAAAGAGGCTGAAACCAAGTAAGGAACTTGATTTGAGGGGACATCAAATGATCTCTATTGCATATGAACGGAAGGAACGGAATGAGTGAAAACGGAACTGCATGATAGTAGAGTGTCGATTGACACCATAGATACCATAACTGTTCAAGTAACATGGGCTGAGTGCTCATCTGATAGGCAATTACCCAAGTCCGTTCTGCCGGAAAATAAATTAATTCTCTAGGAAGACATAGAGAATTCTGAAACATAGCCAAATAGGTAAAGAGCATATTCTGAGCAAATTTTCTGATTGGAAGGAGGTCAGGACCTCTTGGACATAAGGGAGGTAAATCTGCAAGGAGGCGTGCAGGTGGAGCTGAACTGGAAGAAGCTGCAGAGGCTGAACTGGAAGAAGCCATGAAGATGAAGGGAATTTCTAATGAGGGAGTGATGAGAGAAGCTTGCTTGGGTCAGGATAAGAAGTCAGGAATGAGGTTCTTATCTCCTTTTATATGCTGAACTTCAAAGCTATACTTACTAAACCATTCTTTCCAACGAAGGAGTTGAGGATGTGGAATAGTTTTCTGTCTGAAGTTAAGCATACGTGGAAAAGAAGAACAATCCATGACCACTAGAAAGTGATGACCAATCAGATGGAATTCAAACTTCTTAATGGCATTCTTTACAGCTAAGATCTCCTTGATTACTACTCTTTGTTCACCAAAAAGATAAAAGTAGTATCCAAGAGTATCCTTTGGACATTCAACAAACCTTCCTTTAACATATTTTTCTTATACTTTGTTTGTTTTAAGCTTTTCGATATAAGCCCAACAACCCCAAATCTTAACAAGCTATTTCCAAATCATAGCCTTAAAAAGAAACAGAGAGATCAATGTAGCTCATAATAAATCGTACCATGTCTAACAAAGTGTGATTTCTTCTTTTAGAAACACCATTTAATTGTGGTGTTTCGGAGGTGACAGTTGTGAAATTATTCCTTGTTCCTTAAGGAATCCACTAAACTCAATACTTAAGTATTCTCCTCCTCGATTTGATCTAAGAGTCTTAATACTTTGTCCTGTTTGTTTTTCTACTTTTGCCTTGAATCCTTTGACCTTTTCAAAAGATTCATGGTTATTGTTCATTAGGTACACATAACCATATCGTGAGTAATCATCAGCAAAGGTTATAAAGTAGAAATATCCTCCTCTAGCCATTCTACTAAATAGCCTACATACATCACTTTGTATGAGATCTAAAATATGTTTGGCCTTTTCCCTTTGTCCTATAAAAGGAATTCTAGCCATTTTGCCCTTAAGATAGGATTCACAAGTTGGAATTGGGATTGAATCCAATTGGTTCAACATGCCCAAAGTTGTTAACTTGTTCAACCTATCTTATGCAATATGTCCTAATCTTGAATGTCATAAATATTGTAGATTAGATTCAAATTTATAAATAGTATTCACTACTAAACTTTGTTCAACATGCATCTTATAATTCAATTGTAAATAAAATAAGCCATCTTGTAATAAACCAACACTAATGAATTCATTTACAAAATGAATGTTGCAAACTAGTCAAACTAGAAATAGAAATAATATTTCAATAAACAATGGGAATTACAAGACAATTATTTAAAACTAAAGAATGAAAAGATGACAAGCTAAGTGTTGCAAAACTAATGGCCTTAGCAGCAATCGTTGCCCTATTCCCAACATTCAAGACCATCTCATGTAACACCTTATACCTATGAATATCACTTATACTTATATCATATTATCATATATTGCATAGAATAAGACATAGTCCTGTTTATAATGAGGGATAAAAAATTTTTTTTTGAATCATATAACATTATCACTTTGCAATATTTGATAGCTCAGCTAAGCATCACATCCTGATTATAAACCTAATATATCACATATGTTAACAATTCAAACACTATGTTCAATTGTTTCAGTTACAAAGGTTAAAGCCAAATACACATTTATACACTATTACATATTTACTAATTTATACATATGCGGATAGACAACCTAAAATATAAATGTCATGTTCCTATACATATGTGCAATGCAAGGAGAGAGATTGGTGAGGCTCGGCCGGTGACCTATGATCCATGTCCTCTATATGGTATGTACCTCCAAATTGAGCTAATTACTCTTCTCTACCTGAAAGATGATGCAATTTGATGAGTTGCAACTCAATGAGAATAATTATCAAAAGATTTCTAAAGTACTAAGTCAATCACAGTTACAAGTAGTAATTCTCATTCATACACATTTTGCATGTCATTTTATTTATCAATATCATATGAATATAAATAATATTAAATCATGTAAATATTTCATTTGCTTATACTTATGCTTATGTCATTTTCTTTTTGTTGTGACCAGGCTAAATAGACATTGTCCCGGGTTTCCATGTGAACATTTGCATTTGCTAGCTAGCTTCATCATTTGTAACATTTGCACATTTGTTAGGCCATAGGCCTTTTCTTTTGCTTTTGAACACTTATTTGGGCCATAGGCCTCTTCTTTTGCTTTACAATTCCATTTAGCTAGTCACAACGCCTTTTAAATCCATATGCATATGCAATTTGCAACAATCATTACTTAACATTTGCATATTTAATAATCAATCACTCCATGTAAGAAAAGCCTATAACATAACCATATATTTAAGTCATTCATCTCCTTTTTGATATCATATCCATACCATAACAATCACGTAATTCATATAGCCGTAAGTCAAGTCACGTTGCACATAGCAC